>JAYMFT010000017.1:307461-323757 GCA_038088735.1 Panulirus argus | reverse complement strand
ATATATATATATATATATATATATATATATATATATATATATATATATATATATATATATATTCACAACTAAAAGGATCTCTTCAACACTGCACAGAGAGAAAATTATCATTTTTCCATATAAAGACCAATTTTCAAGACTCATTCGGGAATGATAACATAAGTATCCAGTAACCAAAAGAGAAATCTTCATTTACCTGACACAAACTTTGGTAACACAAGCAGCGAGAGTAAAATGCCACTGAAAACAAAGTCATCTTATATAATATTTCTTTTTTTAAATCAGATGAAGTTACCAGAGATAAAACATACGATGATGAAAATGACGTCACTATGTCACTGAGCATGATGCTACTATGGCTATTTAATCTGTTTTTAGATACGGTGGAAAGGGAGGTCAGGGTGATAAATGAGACGGTCTTGAAAAGTGGAGCGGGTCTACAGTATGCTTGGGGTACAGGTGCCTGGAAGATAAGTCAGCTCTTATTTGCAGATGACACGATTCTGGTGGCAAAGACGAGTGAAGAAAGGCAGAAACTGGTGTCTGGGTTTAGGGGGACGTGCGAAAGGAGTGAAGTTCAGATCTAATGTCAATATAAGTAAGGCTATGAGGTTTAGCAAGGGGGCGAGACAGGTTGTGTCCTGAGCGAGTTTCAATAGAGGACGTGGACTGCTTTAGATGCCTGGAAGTGGACATGGCAGGGAGTAATTGAGGGAATAAAGCACCTGGGGTGCATTGAGGAATGTGTCAAAAGATAGATCAACGTCTGTGAAGAAAAATATGGATATGTTTGACAGTACAGTAGTCCCGAATGTTGGATGGGTGCGAGTCGTGGGCCTTAAATCAAAGAGAACGGAAAAAGGTGGGTTATTTAGAAATGAAATATCTGAGGGCACTAAGTGGTGAGAGTAGTATGGAATGACGACGTAAAAAAGGTGTGGTAGTAATGTGAGAAAAGTGAGCAGGGTGTGTTGAAATGGTTTTAACATACGAAGAGGATGAAAGAAGAGAGAGTGATCGAGAGGATATACATGTCAAAACTGAAGAGAATAGGGGGAAGGAGGAGACTGAGAAGGAGAGAAGAGGAGGGAGTGAAAGAAGCTTTGAATTGCTGGGGCCTGAACATGCAGGAGGGTATAGGATAGAGCCTACTAGAGCGATGTGGTATACAGGGGGTTACTTCCTGTATGTGGGCTGAACCAGGGCAGATGAAGTGATCGGGGGAATCACGGAAAAGCCTGTGAAGCGTGGCTGTGGATAGGGGGCTGTGGTTTCGTTGCATTAAACGTGATGGCTGGTGTGTGTATATGAACAGATGAAGAATTTATTCATATTCCTGGAGCTAAGTAGCTAACGCGGGAAACAGCAAATAAATATCATAAAATAGCATCATTATTACCATTCTCATCACCGTTACTAATACTATCATCGTATTCATCATTATTACTGATACTACTACTACTACTACTACTACTACTATTACTAGCATCATTACTGCTATCACTATATCATCATCAACATCAGTGCACTCATAATTATTGCTAGATAATTCATATTCATGAACAAACTTTTGATAGCTAATCAACACTGATTTTATAATTCCATGCATTTCATTAAGCGAAAATGTCTGAATTGGAAGAAAAAGCTTATGAAGTAACCTTAATCTATGTATTTTCAAAACCGAATTTGCTAATCATTACGGATACGATGATGGCAAAGGATTCCGGAGCTTATTTGACCGACTCGCACGTACTTCCTCTGGGAAACTGAAATATGGTATGCTCCCGTAACTGGTGATAGATATAGGACAGGGGTGGCCAGTTCTCCTTCACCTTACGAGCCACATATGAATATTTTCCGAAAGACACAGACGCATGAAGAAATTCTGTGCTTCGGTGGCAGATGGTGTAGAGTCTTAAGGTCCTCCAACCTCAAGTTTCCAAGAAACCACTTTAGAATCTCCCAATCTCTTTCCCACTTTCTCTTTTGATTTGTGCTGTTATCCCCGGCATGTTTATTGTGCACCCCATGCTCAACCTGTGAGCGGTACCGCAAAATGATTGCAGAGGTCATAAAGAGTTTTTGCCAGACCTCACTGGGCTGATATGCATTGCAAACATTGCTACAAAATGGGTCTAAACAATTTTTTGGATTTCCAGTGCAAATGTCATACTTTTTCACCTCTTGAGGGTAGACTCAAAAAAGCATTTAAAGTTGTTTGATACGTCAATTGATAATTAACACTAATCTGGGATAGATATGGTTCTATGTCGGCAGCAATTTGAGCTCAAAGCAGTAAAAATCATAACTAACTTAAAAAGCTTACATTACATACGTTATAAGTTATAGTAATACATTGTATATTGCAGTAATACTCTTAAATCAATTATTATGATAATGTCTCATTTTCTCATGCACGAAATAGACTTGTTTATACGATTCAATGAAATAACTAATAAATAAACATGAGAAGATTCCTAAAATGAAATTTCTAAAAACAGTAGAAAAAGTAAAGTCTCATCAACGAGTAAAATAATATGAAAATCAATATCAAAGAGAAAGATAGAACAGAACTACAGAAAACGAGGTTCTAGGGACATGAATATGCAAACCTTTGCCTCCCAGAAAATGGGGTTAAGAGCTAACGCTCCACTCAGACCACGTTTTTCTTTGCCCAAGAGATTACCGCCCGTGTCTACGGAGCTCAATAAACCCGAGCAACGGAAGCCTTTCACAACTTGCAGGCCTCATCGTGCAAGGAACGCCTGACATTGATGAACATGTCACAGAAAAGAAATGATCCGATCCCTTAAAATACACAGTTTAGGGTAGGGAACCCAGCATATAAGTAAACAGCAATTGGGGAAACTTTTAAACCAGTGTTCAGAGCATCTCATGGTTACAGGACCACGGGATATGATAGACGAAACAAAACGTACGAATATGCTTATAAAGCATGACTTGTATTTTCATATTGGGTTGATCTTTTTGACCATGCTTGGTGGTAAGGGTCCCTTAAGAAACACTGAATTATCAGAATTTCACTAAATAAATGCGTCAGTATTACTCAATGTACACTGATTATCACTGCATATGTATCGAATGATTTTTCATCACAACAGACTGAAGCAAAGTTGTCAACGGTCCTAGATGGTCCGAAAAATTAATAGTTACCAAACCACAATAGAAATGTCTATGTTTTGAGGATCCAAGTCAACCTTTGTCAGCTTCAAACACTCAGAATTATGTGACTTGAATGACTGAAAAAAAAAAGAAAATAGCAATCTTGCAAAGACATTGGATGGCTTACGTTCTAAATGAGCAAACCCTTGAAACCTTCACTGTGTTCAGCATGTTTGATAGCTGTTGTCTTTCCCTTTCCTTCATTCCCTTCCCAAGTCCCCCTTGCCCCCTCATCATCATCCCTCCAAGCCATAACCCCCTCCCCTATTATTCCACAACATCCACAAATGGACGGGCTGAGAGCCATCCACACCCGTGACCAATCGTAATGTTTGAACAAACTCAGTTCTGATTTCTTAGCCTCCAGCACTTTTACAGGAAAAGTCTATGCATCGTAAGAAAACATTTAGCACACACACACACACACACACGGACGGACGGGCTTCTGTGGCGTAGCAGTTAGTGTTACTGACCACTGGTCACCATGGGCCAGCCCGTAGTCGGACCCACATGGGCAAGAATCCCGAGCGTGAAAGTCGGCCTACACCTAACCCAGGTGTTTGTCCTTCTCTCGAAACTGGTCGATAACTGGGCACCTGCCTAGGCTGGTGGGTGAGGGAGTGTGTGTGTGTGGGGGGGGGGGGGGGGATGTACATACATACATAGGAGTAAAGGCATGGCAAATGTATATAAGGTTAAGAGACTGGGCAACACGACTGTAAAACTCTCTTCTAGTAACACACAAACAGTAATCAGAAATAGTAATCACACACACACACACACATTCGTAACTGATGATATGTCATTAGGACTTATTGCTGAACAATCTGCTTTAATATAAACACTGATTTTTTCCCGCCTTATTAAGTTCCCTGCACTCTGCAAAACATGAAAAAATAAACGAGGAATGAACTGAAAGTAAAACATGTTAAATCAGAAACTGGGACAAAACGTCTGGGTGAACCATGTTAAAATCAGAGAAAAGAACGTTGAATTTCAGATTAATCAAGTTAAAAACGAGGAGTATAGTGTTGAGTAGAGTGTGAAAAGAGTTAATAACTAGGAACCAGGGAGATGCCCTATGGATCTGAGAGAAATGACAAAAGGGAGCTCAAGAAAAGGCCGAAGAAAAAAAAACTCAGGACACGAGAAAATAAGGGTGACGCAGGTCTTGGAATCAGTGAACGAGGAGTTCAAGTAAAGGTGGAAGAGGTTAACATTACCGGAGAATGGGGACGAAATGAGAGTGCCGGGAGTCAGTCAGTCAGTTCGGGAGGAGCACGGGGGTAACATAATAAAGGAAGCATTAGCAGAGTGGTCGCAGGGCTCCAGGAAGCCCTCGCCTCCTCCACCCCCCAACCATTTTCTTCTTCTTTCTGTCCCCCACTTTCTAGCCTTGACGTGTTTTACGTTCGGTTCGTGGGCTCGATCAAGCACGATGAGTATACATATTACAGTTAGAGGCTTATCGAGCTCTCTATAATCTCGTAAAGATCACGAAATGAGAAATGGGGAAAAAAAAACGGATAATTGGTAATTCTAACTCTCTCTCTCTCTCTCTCTCACTGCAGTCCTGAGCTACTTTCGACTCCCAACGAGCACATCCACTCCTGTGTTGATGTAACGGTGAAAGAAAACCATAACTGCTTCTTATATGTTTTTCCACCCATACCTCCGCTGTGCTGGAGGGGCGTACCACATGCCTATGTTCCCACGGCAGTTTGAGTACCTATTTTTTTCTTTTTTTCCCAGTGGGGAAGAAAGACGTGTTGGTTGTGATCAACGAAGATCTTCAGTCAGTCAGAGTTATCCCAACACGAGTGAATTTTAAACCAAACGAAATCAACTGTTGTTAGTGTAGCAAAACCTTAGGAAAAAAAAATAACCATGAGCTTTGCGTTAACTTAGAAATGCCAGTCCTTTCGCTTGTGAAGGTATACGCGAAATGCTATTAATATCAGAGGACAAAACGTACATCTAGCGTACCGAGTGAGATTGTCAGAAGCAGTTGTGTGGCAAGGCAGGTGTGCACGGTAAGTTAGGGCTCAGCGTTTTCTTATGTTTTACTTATGTAAATTGATTACCATGTCTCGGCCGACAGCATTTACTCGTCTGTCTTCTTTAATAATTATTACATGTGAGTTTCTTTACGACAACCATTAGGTCAGCGTTATCTATGATGTAATATTTCACGGATTAAGATTTATTAAGGCTCAGATAACTCCTGTAAAATACCCAGTAGCTGCCTTTATTACACCATGGGGCCATTAAATTACCAGAGGGCTATTACAGTCTGCCTTGTTATTGTTCCATCCATGTTTGACGCTAAGTTAGCTCTTAGCGTCGGACCCAATACTAACTTAGCTCTCTTTCACGCTGGACCCGACACACTCTTACTTTTATCACGTTGGAACCAATACTAACTTAGCTCTCACGTCGGATCCAATATCAACTTAGCTGTCTCACGTTGAACACAATACTTACGTGGCTTTCATTCAAGGCGGACCCAATATCAACTTAGCTACTTCACCTCGGACCCAACCATATCCACTCAACCTACTCACGACTCGCTTCTCATTCATCTACTTTATGAGTCTACCTGCACTACTTAGGCTGCGTTTACACCAAGAGAATCGATCCGAATCAATTCATGAAGAATCGACATGATTCATGAAGCGTGTTTAATCGCCACACTAGTTTTAATGTAACCGTTTACACCAGGCGAATCGAGTCAATTCAAATCATGCCGATTCAGAGGCAGTGATTGGTCTGGACCCATTTTTTCATCAGTCAAGGCGAGTCAGCCGAGGAGTAAGCATCATGCTAGTGGACGTCCTCATCAATTTAGTACGAGAACGACGTGCTATATATGATCCTAGTGATCCTGTGCACCGAGATCGTGATGCCATTCCTGCCTTCTGGAAGGATATTGCTACAGAAATGAAATGCAAAGGTGAGTTAAACAGATTTTATTTACTTATTAGGCCTATACCACAGCAGAAGTTTCACGTATTGTACTGAACCATAGAAGGAATTGCTGTACCCTACGAGTTACTAGACAATAATGTTCTGCATATATCAAAAACAAATGACAACGGAAAGCATTATGGATATGGTTATATATTTTCATTTGGCATTTGTAGGGTGTATCCTCTACAGTCATCCAGGCACCAGCCACAGTGGGGTGCAGGGGGGGGGGTGTACACTCCTTGCTATTACCCCCTGTGCCTCTGATTACGTTCACTACATATTACGGTATGCCATGTCACATAAATGCAGTTCTAAAAAGAAAAGTTAATATGACAAAATACTACAATTAACATAGCTGTTTATGTTTTCATATCCTCCGTATACCGTTAAGCCATAAAGAAAGAGTAAATGTGACATGGTATCAACTGGTACAGCCATTTCTTCTGCAGTGAATGTATGTATCAGTGGATCATTCTGTCCTGCCACTCGACAGCTCCACCTGGTGACACAAAGTATTCCCTCAGGGTGTCGCGAACTGACATGGCTTCTGCTGTAGGCCTTGTACTTCTTGTTGGTGAAAGGCCCCTCATGTTTTGACGGTGGTCATCAATTGCATCACCATTATCACCAAGAAAGTTCATAATGTCTTCATGATGAATGAAATTATGAAGCACACAGATACTTTTAACTATTGCTTCAGATACCTCAGTACTTGTCTCCATTGATGTTTTCAGTACACCAAATTTCTGAGTTAGCATTCCAAAAGCACATTTCACTGTTCTCCTAACTTTACTCATCCTATAGCTGAATACCTTTCTAGAGTAATCTAGGTCCTTTCGAGGGTAAGGCCTCATTATATTGGGCTTTAAAGGGAAAGCTCCATCTCCTATGAGACAGAATGGTACTTTGATATCAGTATGAGGTATATGAGTAGGCTGTGGGATATCTAAATGACCAGAGAGAAATGACCTACCCATATTAGAGTAACTGAAAACTGTACTGTCACTGTTCTGCCCATATGCCCCAACATCATTCAGAGTAAAACAACACTTGGCATCAGCAATAGCCATTAGTACAATAGAGTGATACCCTTTGTAATTATGGAAAAGTGAGCCTGCAGTAGGTGGGCATTTCAGCCGGTGCTTGCCAGACACTTCCGATACTGTTTGGAACACTGCATCTATCGAAAAATGCTCTTGCTATCTCGTTCCACTGTAGATGATCAGGTACTGGCATATACTGTGGCTGTAATACTTCCCATATGGCATTACTTGTTTCCTTGACACTCCTATGCACTGTAGCCTTCCCAATGCGAAACTGGAACCCAAGGGAAGCAAAGGACTCTCTGGTAGCAACATGTCTGGAATAGAGAAAGAGAGAAACCCTCCATGAATAGGCCTTGTATTTCAGTGTTATTTTTCATCATCATTACTGTTGCCATTAAATTTATAATAACTACTAATAATATTTATTATCGTTATAATCACCATTATTTTTATTTCTTTCACAGAATCAGATTGCAAGGACAAGTGGCATAAGTTAAGGAGCAGCTTTATGAGAGAAAAGAGGAAGATTACTACGCAACCATCTGGATCAGCTAACATCAAAACAACGGGTATTCTATGATGTTATGGAATTCCTCATGCCCCATGTGACATCACATGCAACATCTAATGCACCACCACCTCCTGATGAGGACGCCAGTTATGATATAGATGATGCTGCACCTGATGATAATTCATCAACCACAAATATCACGGATGCACCTGATGGTGCACGTTCTCAACAAATAGCACCCAATGTAGACATCTGTGATGAGGGAAGTAGGCCTACATCTGTTATCAACCGGCCATCATCAGCAAAGAAGCCTAACACCAACAAAAGACGTTGCTGTGAGCTTCCAAGTGACGTAGATGAGCAAATCGTGGGGGAGTTGCAAAAGTTGCGAGAACAAGCGGTTTGTAATATTGAAGATGAACGTGACCCAGATCGCCAGTTCCTTTTGAGTCTTCTACGTTTTTATGAAACAACTGTCGCCTGCCGACAGTATTGACATTAAAATAGAAATACATCAGGCCTTTCGTAGGAAACTCTTTAAGGACTAAAACCCCAGCTACGGTTACTGGACTGACCGACACCAACACCCATCTCATACACCGTCACCGTATGCTGCTGATAGTACTTCTGAGTACAGTTATTTGTGAGAGGTATCCCTAAAGTAGGAGGACATAAAAGTTACTGTATTCATAACCAGAAATGAAACATGTCAACATATCATTTTGTATTATTCACAGCTGCCTCAAACACTAGACCAATCTACTAGTAGACTTTTTTTAATGAATACACTTACCTTAGGAAAATGGCCAGCCTTTCTTCAGGTCGAACTGCAAGTCGGTAATTGGTATTCTGCTTCCTAATGGAGAACCCAATCAACTCCACCAACATCTTAAATTGTTCTGTGGTTATCCTAAAGAAATCATAAAACTTCTCCGGATTATTGACCAAATCTGGGAACAAATGTCCAAAGCTCCCAAACTCAGGTCTTCTAGAATTGATTGCATGCACCCATGTACGTTGCCGACGCCTACGCCTACACTGCCTCAGCCACAGCAACACTGCTATTTCTGCAACAGCCAATACGTCCATACTCCTCGAAGGCTGCTTTGGTACTGAATGAGTCGGTTGGAACTATGCTGATTCAAAATGACTCGAGTCAAATGATTCTTCATGAAATGAATTGATTCGATTCGCATGGTGTAAACGCAGCTTAAGTGACTGGCCATTCCTTCTTCACTGGTGAGAACTAAGTCGAGCAAACTGGGTTGAGCTGAGCCCCTCCCTCTTGTATTTTCTGTGACATGTTGATGCAGGTAACCATTTCGGAGTGTCTCTATAAACTTCGTCTCCTGTGATTGCTCTTGAGTTGGGGTAGTCCAGCTAGTCACCGCTCTGAGTGCTCCTGTATATACAACCTACTAAGTGTATTCATCTTTGTTAAGCGTATCTTGAGCCACAGTAATTCATCAAATTCTGGCTGGATGGCGACTGGTGTGAAATGGATGCATTTCTTGATGGATATGACAATCCCTCTTCCTCTGTCTGACTAAGTTTCTTGAGATGAGAGTATATCCTTGAATTTGCAATTCTTGCTCCAGGACGTTGTACCTGCTATTCTTGGGTTTCACTTCAGTGATGAGAATAACATCTGGATCATCTGATTCCATCAAACTTCTTCACTCAGTTTTCTTATTCGTAAGAACATCAGCATTCGAGTATAAACATCTTAAATATGGGACTTCAAACATATGTACATCAATATTATTTACATCAGTTTTGTTATCTACTGCCTCCTGGAGAGCCTCATTATCTTCAGTTCCCCTGGTGGGCCCCTGACCTTGATGATGAAGTTTTCCGACTCTGTACTGTTCCTTCGTCTTGCTTCAGTTAAGAGTTCTCGCTTCTGGTCCCTCTGCTTCTTCGTATAATCATAGTCGATGGCAACCTCTGTGAACATACCACCTGTTTCCTTGAGTTTCCCAGTTGACTTCATAACTTTTATATGCATGCTCTGTCTCTCAAGCTGTACTAGGAGAGGTCTCCTCTTTATATCTGTTCCTTCTGTGTCATCTGTCTTCTCTTTCTTACCCAATCTGGTGATGCGGACAACAACATCCCTCTTAAAATCGGATATTCCCATCTCATCTCGGAACAACGATTCTATCAGCTTCCTGTCTCCTTCCTCTTGTTCCTCTCTCTTGTTTGTGTGATCTTTGGGAAGTTTGAACTCTGAGATTATTTTCTAGTATCTTCATCTCTCAAATCTTTAGCTGCATCTGTTGTTTGGTTACTTGTGCTATTCTGTCTACCTATATCAATCTGTACCAGTTGTTCAACATTTTTGGCCTTTGCATCTTCTTCGAGTTGAGTGATCTTCTCCTTCAGGTGCTCAATCTCTCCCTCATTTGAACTCTCACTCTGTTGTGCAGTGACCTGCCTGTCCATCAGCTTCTCCTCCAGGTTGGCAAATTTCTTCTTTAGGTTGTCCAACTCACCATTAGTGTATTTCTGTACATCGGCTTGCTTGGTCATCATTTCCTCCTCCACTCGAGTGACTCTGTTCTTCAATCTCTCCAGCTCCTCTTTATCTACTTTATCCTCAAGTTACTTTTCTACTTCAACTAACCTAGCATCTTGCACCTTTACCTTCTCACATGTGTCATCGAGTCTCTTGTTTACATCAACAACGTCTTCTTCATCTGAATTGACAACCTATTGATGGCCGTCATGACATTCACTGCCCCTAGTTGACAGTGGGAGCAATACCAATGTATCTTTATATTATTTCGACTCAAGAATTGATACGTATCATCGGATTCATCTCGGCATTCTGCGTGAAACCAGCGAGTACATATACCACAGGGAATGGCTCTATCATCGTTGACCTTTAGGCAGCAGTCTGGGCATTTAGCGTCTTTCTCATCGTCGTCCCCCGACTGACCTCGTATTATGGCTTCATTTTCCAACGCTTGTTTCATCTGACGTTGTCCCTTTCTCGCTCCTTTGTCGATTTTCTTGGGTAATTTCGATGATTTTTCCAGGTTTGTTTTCCTTCTGAGACATTGTCCTCTACTTCTCATCTAGCATTTCGTGAAGGTGAGTCAGCTTTCAGTAACTTAGGCCTATTTGTGTGAGAGATTAGCCTACTTTCTCAGGACGATGGCCATCGTCAGCCAACAGTAACTTGTTCAATAGGACCTTAGGCCTATGCTTCGCGTGTCTGCACACAAATCATTCAAGGATTGGACCTGCGTTACTGATTCAACCTCCAGCAAATTCGAGATTCTCGTGATGAAAATCCCCGAAAGTCATTTTGGAGACATAAATATCGAAGAGAACTGATCCACTCTTTCTGTCCGACGCGACCCAAGACTCCCTCAAATTCGTTTCATCAACTGTTTTGAAGTCACTCTTGTATTTGTAGTGTCTTATTTTCCATCATGTACATTATTTGGTCCTGCGTATAAAGACTGTTTTCGTAGGTCCATTTATAGTGTCCTTGTTTGAGACGTTACAATTTCTTCCGTAATTTGTTCTTTCATGGGGTATGGTCTTTGTTCACTAACGTAAATTTTTAGTCAAATGTCCTTTCAATCAGTCGAGTTTGATTCATTTCTTTATGGTTTTACAGTCCAATCAGATGATCCTGCTGTATATTTTTTTTTTCAGCGTGTTTTACGTGTGTCTCCTTGTGAGATCTCTATCTTGGATCTCTTGAGACAACTTCGACTGGTTCATTTGTGGATTCATCTTCCAAAGACGAGTCATCAGTGGGGTCAGTATCGGTAGTTGTTAACTGTCTCCTTGTTCATTTCCTTATGCACGTCATGCAAGTCATCTGCAGTCGCATGTAGGAGTTCTGAGGAATCTGGGTTCTCCGGGAACTACATTTCCTTTAAGTTGTTGTTACGCAACATCCTGTTCAGTTGTTTCTGTATGATCAAGGATTGCAGATGTTCATGACATGAACATGCATAATACTGATCAAAAGTTTTGTATGTTTCACGTCGGAGTTTTATTTCTGTGGTGACCTTCGGGCTGCTTAGCCGCTGCAGCAGTTTTATTAGCCATGTCAGCGAAAGTTTGTTGCTGTTTGCTTGCAATCCTTGTCTTCTCTTCTTCTTGTTTGTTTTTAACAAGAAGCTTTCTGTAAGGGCAAGCCATAGCCATTGTTCTGTGAGATGTTTGTTGCGTGTCCGAGTCTCTTGCAATTCTTGCAGTCAGACAACTTGTGGCCTGTCTCTGCACATTCAGAACAATAGATGATTTCAGCTTCTTTACAATTTAAGAAGCGTGATCCTCCATGTTGTAACATTTAAAGCAGGTTAACAGATTGACAGAGGTCTTTTGGATTTGGTAAGGTGTTATGGACTTATTAAAATGCTAGGGATCCTCTCTGAAGGACTGCCTCTGCCATCTGGATATCTTCAAAGCTTATTTTCAGGACATGTGTGTAGTTTTTTATTTTTATTACCCCTGCCACTTTCAAATGGGCGTTCTTGTTTCCAATTTCTAATTTTAGCTGAGCCGCATTATGACAGCCGACATGCTGGTCCAGTTTCCGGACAAATACGGTTCGCCTGGCCCAGCATGTCCGGAGGCATCATGACAGTTATACCTTCTTTATCGAATATACTTCTGCTTTCAGCACTGAGAATTTTGTCCGCTTCTTTCTCATCACGGCAGACTGCTTCATAGCCATCATTCGATGGGAAAAGACTGACAAAAGGGATGTTTAGCTTACGAAAAGCTATTTCATAGATTTTATCCCAAGGTAATTGAGACGAACATTTGTTGACATTATTGCGAGTGTTGTGTAACGGTGTGTGTTTTTTAGATTGATCCCTGAAAATTATACTAGTTCCGTAAGGATGGGTTGGTAGGATAGAGAATGACGCAACCCCAAACTTAAGCTGTACCGCACGATCACTGTTTTCTCAAGTGGATCGGCAAGGATATGTAGTGCTTGACCTCCCCTTTCCGTTCCAGTTAGGAAGGTGTCCACACCTGTCAATATGAACGGCGATAGAATTAGAGCGTCCGGCAATAATCTGGGAGAAGTGGTCAGACCTAAATGCAAAAACTGTTAACGGAAATAGCGTAGTTTATAAAATACCCTATAATAGCTGCCCTTCTTCCTACTATGGCGAGTCAGGACGTGAGCTTGAGAAACGTACAACTGAACACAGGAATGATGAATGAGCTCATTGGAGATATATTTCTATTGTGATTTATGTTGACAGGTATGAATACCTTCCTAACTGGAACGGTATTGTAATATTAAATGAAGGTTCAACAAAGAGAATGAGAAAAATAATTAAAGCTGCATATGTCAACGTAAATGATAACATATACCATAGGGAAGATTTTGTATGCATAGCGAAAGCAGCAAGCCTATTGGTTGTAAGCAAGGTAAGGAGTAGCAGGGCGCAACAGCCAATCAGGGAGTAGAATTCTCAAGCGGCACGTGAGGTGACCCGCGCGGGCTTTTATTTCAAGGACGCGCTTTGTAACCAATTTACCAGACCACGGAAATCCGTCCGAGTAGAGTAATACAATTCCCCAACAATAAACAGACTTACAAGATATGTTTAGATAAAGACGAAGACCTTTCGGGTAATACAATTCCCCAACAATAAAGACTTACAAGGTATGTTTAGATAAAGACGACGACCTTAACGTACTCCTCTCTAGATAACTGACTGAGACCTTGTCAAACAAGAACTTCCAACTAATCTATGACCGCTCACTCCTGGCAAGATGCTCCGTCATTGCCAACAATATTGACGTTTTCGTCATATCCCTTCCTCCTGATGAGATTGCCGAAGCTATTAAGCAGGAAAATACTGGAATACACGTCACGAACGTTTTTAAATTGCTTAAACCATGCTCCTTAAAAATCCAATATGCCAACCCAACCGACGCTGACCGCTTGCTCTCTCGTGGGGTTCTGTTCCCCATGATCTCTGTACCGGCCAAGAACGTAAAACTAGACCAATTCATTGAAATATTGCAGTGCTTCAAATGCCTGCAATAAGACCACGAAACGAAGAACTGCAAACACGAAATAGAAACCTGCAGCCACTGTGCTGAAGTTGGTCACAGTTTTCGTTAGTGCAAGGCCCCAGACACCTCTCTGTCTGTACTAACTGCAGAGGCCCACCACACAGTGCGGTGTCTGAACAGTGCCCGCGAAGGAGGGAACGACTTCGTGCAGCCAGACAGACCCTAAACTCCACCGGCACCTTCCTCACCACCTGTCAACTCCAATCATACGCATCAGCTGCTACCAAAACAACCTTCCACCAACCAACCTTCCATTCCTGTACTAACTCCTCAGATCTAGTAACTATCCTAGCAAAAAATGCGTGCCTGCTTCCTTAAAGCTCGCTTCTTTAGCAAAGAAGCTGCAACTGAATTTGACAGGATCTTTGATATGCTTCTGACGCATAACAACCTCCCAAGTGTTCAAACTCCTCCCGAACTCGTTAACCTCGTCCCCAACGACCAGTCTCGCCACACTAACCATCCGCTACAGAACCCGGCACCTACGCCACCCCCACTCCAACCGCCCCAGATCGCCACCAACACTTCCCTCCAAACCACACTCAACACCCCTATCCCCAGCCCCCTCTACCTCCCACTCTACTGCCACATCCTCCAACACAGCTCCCGCCATCACCCCCCGGACCATCACTTCCAACCCCTCCGAAGCTCCACTTATCAATTCCTCCCCTCTCCCCTTCCCCTTTCCTCTCACCGAACCTAACCTTCCCGGAGGAGCCTGAGAACCATACCCCGAAGAAGCACCCGACAACTCCCCAGTAAGCGCTGCTGCCAACAGCACTGAAATACAAATATAAATCCTAGATGACAACTTGACCGTACTACCTACCTATCCCTACCCCAGACTCTACTTGACCCATGACCAGACAAACTGCCAAAGCCACCATCAAGACACTGAACGGCATGAAAGTGGCCGTTTTAGACCCTAAACTGAAAAAAAATCTATAAACTTTCATGAATATAAAATGCTTTAAATCTTGCAATTCAACGTTCTCAGCTGCTTCAATAACCTACACTTTATTGCTGCCCTCATCGAAGAGGAACGTCCCGATGCTGTGATACTAAACAGCCCATACATCACAAATGGTCATAAGATCAGACACTATGGCTACACGTGCTCACAGTCACCAGACGCCAGGCAAGGAGTCGCTATACCCATACGCTCCACAAATTGAACATGAATACCTAACCACTTCCTGGCACTTTCAACACTTTCTAGTAGTAAAGCTAAACACGCTACAAGGTTCAGTTATCCCGTGTACTATATACGCTCGTCCCAACACGAACACCCCATTACACGACCAGTACACACACACACACTCTTCATTCACTCGCATAATCCTAGCCCACCTCAGCGCAAATCATAGAGCATTTCACCACAACAGAAACAGCGCTCACGGTGATGACTTGTTCTCTCTATACCCCCTCAAACGCCTCGACTTTCTTAGACCTGGCTCTTACACCTGCTTCCCTGGCACAGGAGGAGAAGGCAGACCAGACCTCGTCTTCTCCAACAGAGCCAATAACTACCTTCATCACTTTGTCTCCAGGGCTCAAAAGCTGCTCCGGTCACATCCCTCTTATACCCCACCTTTCATCTAAACCTATATTCATCCCATCACCCTCCACACTATCACTACAGCGAGGCAGACTTGGGCAATTTCAAAAACACTCGCACTACTCGCACTTGCACCACCAATTACCAAAATCATTCAATCACATTGATAGACAAAGAGAGAGAACACATGCATAGACAGTCATACATGCAGCTAACTCATCCATTCCAAAAATTACACACACACTCCGAGATACTACTCCTTTCCTTCTGTTTCCGTCGACGGTTTGACCAAAATGGACATCGGTTAGACCTAGTACAGTGGCATCTCACCTTCCGACGCCACCACGCACTCTACAGCCTCACAGATGACCACAGTAGACATTGAAAATCACTAAACAGAACTGGAAAAGAAATAAATTCCCCACAAGACTTCTGGAAACAAATCCAAAGACTCAAGGGGACACTTGAAGCTGAATTCATCAGGCTAAAAGATAACACCTTTCACCAAAACCCTCAGGACATCACAGATATCTTTCAGAGACACTGGTAGAGTATTTTCACACACCCCCCATCCCGTAGCACACGAAAACAATCAAATCATTACACACTATATACAAAATCGACCAAACCACTTTTACCCAGATTAAATCATACACTTGCAGTCTCTTACAGACGAACACCCACTTCCAACTCTTATAACGTTCAACAAGGTCCAATTTCTCCTGCTCATGTACCCTAAAGTTGCCCCAGGTAACTTGGACATTGGTTATCAATTCATGACATCTTCCTGATAACACTGTAAAAGCCATTACCGCCCTCTTCAGTGCTGCACTAGCCTCAGTGCTATTTTTCAGCAAACTTTAAAACGGCAGCTTATTACGTGCTCAACGTACGCATCCAGACTTAAGGAATGAAATTAAACACCAGGGGTAATTTCATTAGTTTACAGAAGTTAAATCTAA
>JAYMFT010000017.1:291990-307361 GCA_038088735.1 Panulirus argus | reverse complement strand
AGCTCTGGAACTCTCTACCTTCTCATGTCTTTCCCAATAATTATGACCTGGCTCATTTCAAGAGACAAGTTTTTCACAGTCTCAAAAATTTGTAAATACTTTCCCTGTCTGTTTCCTCCCCCTCTCTTTCTCTCTCTCTCTCTCTCTCTCTCAATTCTCTCCATATTCCAATTAAGGCCCTGCCTTGATGTGGACTTTTGTCCGAGACTGGAGCCTTCAACATAAAAAAGAAAAAAAAAAAATGTGTTAAAGATTCCCTAGGTCTTGTCTGGCACGGACCTTGGTTTAAGACAGCTTGTTCTTCCCACCGCTTATCTTTTCATGCATACAGTACGCTTAAACGCAACACGTTCCCCGGTCTTTGTGTTCCATAGTTGTGGTGGACAGTATTCCATTCTAGACTGTAATGTATGACAGTAATGTTACCTGTGTAGTAATCTTACCATATAATGAGAAGAGGAGGTAAGTTGCTCTTAGTGAACTGGTGTATGGGTGGGGGAAACCCCCCGTTCTCTCTCGTTCCGGGATCAAACATGCGTTTGACGTCGGCAGCATTACAACGGGCGTTGAATACCTCTCCCGTTTAACTGTCAGACATTTGAGGGTGGCTTTGGAGGAGGTACCGGACCCTTAAAGCTGATGATGGTCTCTGCCAGTTCACAGCTGAAACAAGTCCCGACACAAAGTTATTAGATCATTCATGGTGTTTTATAGTACACTTATTTGTATTATTGTGCTGAGTAGTGGGAGGATGAAGTACCATGTCTTTTGTCATGGTTGGAACTTTCCGGGCATAGAACTTTATCTTGAATGTAGTATTATTCACTGATTTTTTTGGTGTGTGTGTGTGTGTGTGCTAACAGGGCAGAAACTAACATCAGAATATTTTGAGGTTACATTGCGATGGACCTAACTATATACCACATAAGGATATAAGTATTATATGGATATTTTGTCAAGTTTATGTAAGGCTTTTTACGTATATGCTAATTTTTTTGTGTTGCAGTGTTGGTTTGTGATACGAGTGTATGGATTGTATTTAAGTGACCACACTGGAAGTAGTAGTGTTTGTGTAAGAGTTTATGATGTTGTGAGTGAAGTGTTCAAAATAAACAAGGAAGAAAAATGAAGACCTGCACAAGTTCACAATGGATGTTTCTTATTTTTTTCTCTGTTTATAGATGGAACATTACATTTTAGTGAGGTTGGGTGATTGTGATGCGCTGGTGAATCGTGTGATAAAGGCATTGTAAACTGCCCCATTTGTTTTGAGCAGTTGATGCAGACTTCATAATAAAGCGAATGGAAAAGTTGGATTAGGATAACTGGTTACTTCAATTATATTTTTAGGAGGAGGACATTGAAAATAAACGTAATTAAGAACATGAGCCTCGCACTTGAAAGACGAACTCTCACAGTGCAATACTGAATCATTTTTGGGTAGAATGGTTGATGAACTTCGGGTTTTGGGGCAATGATAGGTGTTTTGAGAACCGTCATGCATGGAAGACGAATTTAGCAAGAGTTACTCTGAAGGCTCTGTGCAGCGGGGGAAAAAATTAAGTACAGTGTGCGCAAAGAGAGAGAGAGAGAGAGAGAGAGAGAGAGAGAGAGAATCACAGTAAAGAGAACTGCGAGAAAGTCTTTTAAGATGATATGGCCAAGGCGATCGTGAGGGAGTTTGACAGGTTGGGTATTAAAAATATTTCGGGTGAAGGCTGAAGAGGAAAACCATGGAAGATATGGACGGAGGCAGTGAGTGGATGGCTGAAGCCTAGAGATGTTGCAGATAGGTTGGGACATGAGAGGTATGATCTTTGCTGTGAAGGTCATTGTTTGAAGTTTGGCTTAGTGTCTTGAGAAGAGTCTCACGTAAACCGCTGCAACACGCGGAGTGAAAGAGTTTGAAGTGCTTACGTTATTGATATGGAAATCCATGTTTTATCTTTTTAGCTCATTGGACATGGGTTTTAGATGTGTATGGAATTAATTGAGAGGCTGCATGCTCGACTGTAACTTTTCGACCGAAAACGGAGCTTTTTTTTTTTTTCTCTGCTTCGATTCGTGATGTTCTTCCAGGAAACAGAATGCTGTTGTTATGAGTGCTTCTGTTTAGAATATGAGGGCTATATTTTGGCATTTGATGTTAGAAATGTTAGAAACGTATCTTATGTTAGATAAATGAGACTGTCATGGTTTATGTTGAGTAGAGCACTGGTGTAGGTCTGTTGACTAACTGTGAGTGTTTTCCATTGCAGGGCGGGGAGCGGGTGGTGTGGGAGTTCCACAATGTGACCCTGACCCGGGTGCCGGGCTATGGGTTTGGCATTGCGGTCAGTGGGGGGCGGGACAACCCCCACTTTACCAACGGCGACCCATCCATAGCAATCTCCGACGTTCTTAAGGCTGGGCCCGCTGAGGGCAAGCTACAGTGAGTTATATACACAGTTACAATATCCATGTGATCAGAAGACTTAACGTTAAGGTTCCTTTCAGGTAATCAATCCTCTTTGCTAAGGCTAACAAAGTTAGGCTAGGAAAGGAGAGTAAGGCAGAAGGCTTCCAACACTTCCATCCTAAAGTGGTTGAGAAAGGATAGCAAAGTTGGAAACTCTCTCTACTTTCCAGCATACTTGCCAACATGAAAAACGGGTGAAGCGATGTACCCTACATAATGGAAAAACTTGCAGACATCGAACAGTGAAGCTTATAAAAATAAGAATCTTAAATTATTTTACTTATGTATAGTTTTACACACACACACACACACCTGGCATAGGCTAGGGTGTGAATGTGTGTGAGTACATACATAGCAGCTAAGACATGGTAACTATATACAAGATTAAGAGATGGGCCAACACAAGTGTAAACTCTTACTGTAACGCAAATAGAAATCACACACGCACACAGAAAGCATTTGATACAGTATTGCTGGGGGGCTAATCAAGGAGCTGGAATACTAGGAATAATAGGGCAACTCCTACATTGGACTGAAGATCATGTAAGCGAGAGGGAACACGGGATGCATGTTTGAGGAGCCTTCTCCAGGTGGACTGAGGTGATCACAGGTGTCACAGGGTTCTGTTCTGGGACCATTACTCTTCTTGACCTATGTAAATGACTTGCCTGAAGGAATGGACTCCTCTCTGAATATGTTTGTAGATAATACAAAGTCATGAGGGAAATGAAAAATGAGGAGGATTGCATCAACTTACAAGGAGACTTAAACAGACATCAGAGTTGGTTAGGTTAGGTTAGGTTGATGAAATTAACCTGAGCAAATAAAGAAATTAGGATGGGACAAAGTGAAATAAACTTCTGGGTTGTGTGTGGAAGAAGGACCTGGGCATCAGCATCATCTATAATCTGTCATCAGAGTTCCATATTAGGTGAGTGGTTAAGGAGTCAGCTGTCTGCTGGCAGAAAACAGAATAGCTTTCAGGTACATGGATAGGGAAATATCTTGCAAGCTCTTCATGTCTTACATAAGGCCATAAGTAGAATATCTTTCTTAAGTTTGGTCACTGCCTCTAAAGCAGCTAAAAGGGCTAATAGAAAAGGTACAGAGAAGGAAAACAAAGTTGTTGCCAGAATCAAGAGAGCTGAGTTACTGTGGAAGGCTGGAGACTGAGTTTTGTTGACTTTGGAAGAGAGAAGAGTGAGGAGTGACTTGATCACAACATGTATGTTTTTAAAACAGATTGGTGATGTGGACAATGTACAGTTTTTCAAGAGATGTAGGGATAGCAACCAGAGGACATAACCTGAAATTAAGAAAGAAATTTATTAAAATGGATGTAAAAAAGTGTTTTTATAGTATAATAGTGGAGGATGATGGAAGAAAAAGACTGATGACATGATTAATGCAGATGGCATACATAACTTAAGAAGGTGTATGATAACAGAGAATGTTCAAGAGATGGGGCCCCCTGAATGTAAATCTCCTTCCCCATAGAGTACGAATAGGTAGTTACAATTAGATATTTGCATGATTCTTTCACGATGAGCACAGAATGGAATGATTGCCATCAACATTCGTTCAGATACAGAATCCCTAAGGGCCAGTTTAAAACTACCATAAATAAAACTCGCTGTATATTCATTCATCTCATTAACAATCATGCCTTTTTCATTGTCAAGAAAAGCCTTAAGTTAAGTAACTTATTAAGTTTTTCAGATCACTTAATCATTAAGCTTACATCTAAGGGGAACACTTGGTGAGGTATTGAGGAGTCTTACTCCTGCAGCCTGAGGAGTCAAGGTTAGATGGCTGGGATGGGTCATTAGTTGCCCAAGCTGTTGGAAGCTGTAGCTTTGGCCCAATAAACCCAAGCTGCCTCCATGGCTGGTCTGGTCTGGTACACTTTGTAAATGCTTGTCCAGGGCACTCATGCTATTTTAATATGTGATATTAACATAACTGGTTGTCATATTTTAGAATACTTTTCTTCTACCATACTGCAGATTCACTTTCATGTATCAACTGGAAAGCCCTCAGCACTTCAAGAAATATCTTATAGCCAATAGATTATGAGTGATTAAGGTAACATTATTAATACAAATCTACATAATCCCGTAATGAATAAAGTGTTTTCATTTGTGCAGAATTAACGATCGACTTATCTCGGCTAATGGTATCAGCTTGGAGAATGTTGATTATGCTAGAGCAGTTCAGGTGCTACGGGATTCAGGAGCTGCTGTTCAGCTGGTAGTTAAACGAAGAATTGTACTCCCTGCAGCACCAGAGGCCCAGACAATTAAAGTTACACTAACAAAAAATAAGAAAAAAGAAGGTAAAGAGCTGAGTATGACAATTCAAAATTTTTTCATTCATATTACATTACTGTATTATTTCTAGGTTAAGTTTACATTAAGTTGAATTGCCATATTTTGAAAATCTTTTGAAATAGCTTTAGGTTTTATACTTCATAACTTAATCTAATTTTCCTGTTAACACGTATGTAGGATTTTTTTTTTTAATCATGATTTCACTTAAAGTGCATTGGTCTTCCCCCAGATTTTGGCATAGTTTTGGGCTGCCGCATATATGTAAAGGAAATTACGAACAAAGCTTCAGTTGAAAAAGAAGGCAGTTTGAAAGAGGGTGATATTATTCTGCGCATCAACTCTAACTCTACGGACAGTCTTACTTTGAAAGAAGCAAAAAAATTGTTAGACAGTAGTAAAGAAAGACTAAATCTGGTGGTTCGGAGAGATCCACCCCCATCAATGCTTGCACCTCCAGATCTCACTGTGAAAGGTATGGGTATGATGCATACTTCTTTTGTACATACCAAGGATTGTTTTTCTAAGTTTCTTGTAACATATATTTAGCACACAGTAACATATCACCAGTATCCTTGGGGATATAGGGAATGGAACACTACCCCCTCATCTCCTGTGTGTTGTAAGTGACTAAGAAGGCTAGGAGTGGGGTGGGGTTGAGGGGGGGGCTAGAAATCATCCCCTCCTGTCATACCGGTACCTCTTTCTAAAAGTAAAATCAGAAGAAAGAGTAAGGTAAATCTTCTGTTCCTGATGTTATCATGCAAAGGTGGAAAAAGTGGATGCATATTTGAAAAAAATATGAACTTGAATTTGATTTTCTTTCCTTTTTAAGCTGTTTTTAGTCTGTTGTGTATAGTATTATGCCTTAATTGATTAGGTCTAGTCTTTTTCAGAGAACTGTATGATATAGACAATTCGGATGTATCTAGAAACTTGAATTTGTAATCTTGTCACTCCTCTTTCCTCCCTGTTTTGACATTGACATGTTTGTGGTGGCCATCCTTTCCATGTAGCTTAGCTCCTTTACTTAAGGTACAGCTTTTGCTGTCTAACCATTTCTCCCCCCCCTCCTCTCTCTCTCTCTCTCTCTCTCTCTTTTTTAAAGTAACTGACTTAAGCACAGCCTCAGTGGTTTCAGTCATTCCCAGTAGCTCAGATCCTTCACATCATCAGTGTAGGTCATGAAAATGCTTTCTCACTAAATTAGCAGTTTTGCCCACTCTGAAAGATGATGTTAGCACATAGAAATATTTTAATAGTGAGAGTATCAGTGCCTTAAGGAGCATCATTCTTGTGTTTTTGCTCTTCTTTTGAAGGTCTATAAGACTGAAAGTTTAATTAACACTTGTAATGTCCCATTTGCACTGGTTAGGGAGGGAATTTTACAGTTGTGAGCCCCACATTCTAAACCTTTTTTGATTTGAATATTGACTTTATAAATATTTTATCTTAGTAGTTACTGTATCTTAATATATTCCATTCTTTTATCATTTTGTTTCAATAGAAAAAATTCTTCACATCTCTCCTAACTTGTTTGCTTAGTTTTGATGTTGCAGGCACCAATCACAAACAAAAGTTCTGATCACATGTGGCCAGGCCTTAAGAGAGTGAGAAAAAAAAGATGGTCAAAGTGACTGAGTAGTAAAGAGCAGAAGGGGGAAAGTGGATTAAGCATTTTTAGTGAAAGTGGAAAATCTGTTTTTTAAAATGGGCAGATCATAGCCCTATGGAAAAACATGAGAAGGTAAAGAATTCCAAAGCTCGGCTTCGTAGGGAGTGATTTTTCAAAAGAGGAGAATTTTTGACATTTGAAAAGTATTCCAAGCTCTTAGAAGCAGACTTGGCTATTTGTGTGATGTGAAATACAGGTCCTTAGTTTTAGATTTATGAGAGAGTCTTATAGAAAGCCATTTATATATAGGACTTATTCTGTCCTGTTTATGAATTGACTTTTTGATTAGTGTAAAAGCAAATATAATACCTTTAAAATCTATTTTATTCTAGATGCCCGTAACCCAGAATATAGTGACACTCGACCCAACTACTCTACTCAGAATTTGTACGTCCAACCTCCAACACGTTCAGAACTCCAACGCGGGCTTTATGGTCAAGACACTCCTGATGCCAAGAACAACCTCATGAGGTCTGGGTAAGTTTCCCTTCAAAATTTCAATATAGATTAGTTAATTTTATACTGTATAATTGATTTGAAATCATTAACGTAATTTTTTAAAAATGTTTTGTATTTAGAATATGCTTGGTTTGATTAAAGAGTAACTATGCTACCTATATAAAATCAGTTTTGAAGTGGATTAGTTGCAGTTTTATTGTTTTTCAGTAGGAGGTGGAGACTAAAAGTTGATTATAAGATAAAGTCACTGATTGCATTAAGAATAATAATTGACTTCAAGTTGCGTATATTTTCAGCTTGTATCATTTAATAACACCTTTTGCTTCTCTGTATGTATGTAGGTTCTAAATAATGCTGCTCTCCTTTTTTGTACCCTAGTCTAATCACACAACCATGGGTTAGCAAAGTACTCTGCTTCACCAGGTTTGGCACAGTTTTGTTCAAAGCTTGATAATGCACTCATGATGCCTGTGCCTCTCTCCAACCCTCAATAAGTAATTTTGTTAAGTGAGGCCTCCTTAATCCCCTCCTAATTTTTTTTTCCTTTATAAATGCTTAAGAAGTATCCCTGATTATGGTGAAAATTTTTGGATTAATGAGGTATCATTATAAGTTAAGTGAACATAGAAGCTAATACCCTACCAGTCACATTTAATTTCAGTAATAAAATTTCCAGTAACCTTATCATGAAAGATTAACATTTAGATCAAACAGATGTGAGAAATACCAGTGAACTGAGGGTTTGAGAGAGAATGTGGCCTCAATACCTCCCAGAGCACTGCCATAACCCACTGCTGCTGTTGTGTTCAGGTATAACCCTGGGGTGGGCATGTCATCTGGGGAAGCTCCCTACGGTCTAGATGACCAGAGCTCCCCCCAGGATGATGCTCCTCCCCCACGCCCTCCCCTCCCCCGTCCCGAGGATTACTTCACCCGCCATGCACCTAAGGAAGGCCAAAACTCACCATCCAAGGGCCCCAGCCCCCCGGTGTAGGTTTTATGCCCATTTGGTCACTTCCTCTCCTGCCATTTCTCTTGTGGTTGGCTGAAATATTTCTAATCTTGGTGCTGTTTTCCTTCATGCTGTACTTCTTTCTCCATTATAATGTCATAATGATATATACGGTACTGTTACTGGGTGCTTTGTCATCACTGGCTTCCTCCGTGCCCACAGAATGAGGTGAACCATAGCAGAAGATGGGCTGACCTTTTGAGATGAGGAGTTCTGCATCCCAGATTCATGCCATAAGCCAACAACTAACTAGCTAGAAATTAGCTATTTTAGCTTCCAAATTGGCCATTTTGTGAAAATATGAATAAACACATTACTTGTTAATTTGTTAAGTTCTCATACTAATTTAAGTGGCTTTTACTTGACTCTCACTTGCACAGTAGCTTGAGAAGTTGATGTAATAATACTTCTTTTTCTTCGTTATGTTTTTCACTAAGGGAATTTTTAAGTTTCTCGTAAGTATTTTTTCCAGTAGATGAGACATTACTGGACAGTTTTTTGGCTTTGTTTCTTTGAGGACTTTTTTTCCATCTTGTTTGGAAATATTTTTCCTGATGGATTTTTTTCTTGATTTGATGGAATTTAATGTATTTTAGTTATTGTGAAACCTTAGATAATTTTCTGAAGTCCTTGCTCTGTTTTATACCTGTAAGTTGTTGATCACGGCCTTTCTGGATTCTTCGCTGTGTAAAACATTACTCCTGGTAAGTACGAATATAGATGAAGTGAACCTTGTTCACTAAATCAAGTCACTCTGTCTACTGAGTATAGTAGCTGGCATGGTGTTTCCAACACAGTATTGAGTTGCCTGGTAAAAGCTTTCCTTGACATTATGGTTACTGCACATCTCTAGTAGATCAGTGTGTGTCAGAATTAGCACAGAATGTAATGTGCATTGATTATTAGGAAAAATTAAGTACTTTTATCTGCTGGCCAAGGTTCTCAAAGCTCCAAGTTGAGTCTGATTTTTTTTTATATTTGTCTGCTATTTCATTAAGGAGGAAGCACCAGGAACTGATGAGGAACTGCCTGATTCACATAACTCAGTGAAATCAGAGCCAATGGCCACATCAATGCCCCAAAAACTAGTCCATGGTTTCCTCTTACTACTTCAAATGCTCTTATTCAGCCCATTGACAACACATCTCTGCCTGTATATCACATCAATCCTCCTCATTCTATTCCATGCACACCTTTCACCCCTCCTGAAAGTTTCAGGACCCAATAACTCAATGCCTCTTTCATTCCAGTGTATTATCTATTCCTTGGTCCTGTCTTTCTCTTTGCTATTTCCACTTCTGACACATATATCCTCTTAGTCAGTCTCTCTTTACTCATTCCCTCCATGTGTCCAAACTCTATCAGCACATCCTGTTAAGTTCTGTTGGTTATACTTTCTAAATTCTACACCTCTTCATTTACACTGTCATTCTTTGTCTCATCAACCTTCTTCACACCAACATATTATACTCAGACATTTTATTTCCAACACATGCACTTTCTTCTGTTCTTTTGCACTCATGGACTTCCTGCTTTCACACACTCTTCTCGCTCTAAACATTTTACAATGTCAGTAAAAACAAACTCAGAAGTACTCAACCTACTCCAGGAACACAATGTACACATAGTCCTCATCTAATAAACCAGACTTACCCTAGATCACCTTGCCTCCATCTGTAACCACACAGCCCAGTGACAAGAATGGGACATTGTGGTATTTAAGTGTTTTAAGTTTTCCTTCTTTTCCTTGTCATCTGTCTGTTCATACATTATAATTAGGTATATAAGAGACAGACAAAAGAGACAGAGGAAGAGTCGTAACACTTTAGCACCACAACATCTCATTCACTGACACCTCTCATTGCACAAAAGTAATTGCAAACACTGACATCTTTAGAACTCCTGGGCCACCTGGAGCACATTTTACAAACTCTTCTTTGACCACTTCAGCTGTCCCACTGAGCACACAAAATCATCCATACACAATATGTTGGAGCAGATTGGCAAGCATTCATACAGTACATTGACTCCACGCTCCAAAACATCATCGAGACTATGCCATCTAACTCTTCATCAGTATTAGCAACTAAGTCAGGAAAAAACACATACCATAAGGACATAGAAAGCATTATAGCCCATACTTCTTTCCCCCCAAGTTGTAGGCCTCATAAACCAAAGAAACACAGTCAAACAAAATCACGTACCTACATCAGAGGCCATAGAACAAATCCAAACACTAAATGCCACCATCACTATCATAATCACTGGAAAGCAAGCATCATATTAGCACTGCTGTCTTAACATGAATCACAAAACCAATAGCATCCAGCTCTGACAGAAGATGAAGAAACTTTACACCTTCCTTCAGAGTGCCCATACATGAAGCACTTTTAACCCAAAGCAACAGCATCCCTTTCTGAAGAGAGCACACAGACATATCTATGAAACACATACCAGAAATTAACTTCAAGCCAGCCACTTTCCTAATCAGGACATTTATGAAAATCCTACACAGATTCCATCACAACATAGGAAAATGGAAGAGCTCATATTTCATTATGTATTTTATGGCTTAAGAAGTGAATTGATATTTGGTAATAATACACTGATTCAAGGGACTAAGTTCTTAATTAAGTACATTATTGATACATTTGTCCTTCCACTTACATAAAACAACAGAATTCATTATTTTTCACAACAAAATAGAATTTTTTTCTATTGCATTTTATTACTTTTGACTCTATATTAAAACCTGGTTTGTTAATGCGAGTAATATTGTATCCAGATAATGTAAAAGGGATGTATACATATCAAGAAACTTAAAGAGTTAACATTTAATTTTGTGAAAATCAGCAAAACCATGCTCTGTCTTGGTATTGCTTAGGTGAACCTTACACTTGTAACTGTAAGAACCAGGGGCACTCATGCACTGTGGATTTTTCCATCTGCCTCTATCCATTAAGACAGGATAATGATGATAGCCATCGTTGCAAATCTCTACTTCAGGAACTTCTTTCGTTGTAGTAGCACCTGACTTCTCAGCAAACTATGCATAAATAGGACTAGAAGAGTACAGACCCCTTTTTGTAGACATGATGTTTTCTCCTCAAGAAGCAATGCATATGCAACTGAATTTTAAGTTCTTGGAGCATGAGTGATTTTTGTTTGGGAATACTAAGGTACTAAGGCTTTAGCAGTGTCTTTGATAAAGCAACCAGGAATATACAACAGCATTTAGGAGATTAATATTTCCTAGAACTGGTATGAATTCTATAAAGGGATTTAAGTGAACTCATCATATCCACATCACCCATGAACTTATTGTGATGCTTTGCCATAGAATGACAAGGAATCATGGTGTTACTTACCTTTTTTGTCAATAACTTTTGCTCTTGTTCGTAGGTTATGTAGTGGAAAATGTAGACATGAGGGGAAAAGATCTGTTATCCATTCACATTACTACTATTACTTTTACCTTTATCTGTTCATTATTACTGTTAAGGGAAATACCTGGCAGTTTATTCATTCTGACAGCTTCCAGCTGTTGTGGTCATAAGTAAAAGTAGACTGAACCAATCATCAAAATGTAACAAATTATACAAGCCTTCAGGGATACACTGAGCTAACGGTAGATAAGGTCTGTCTCACCTGTTGTGGCTTCAGTTTTGACAGTATGTATTGTAAAACCATGCATGACGCCATCAATAACACAGGGTGAAGAATTTGTAGCCCTACATGTGAGACTTATTTGGGATGTATTGTTTCAGTGAAGACTTCCTCTTAAAAGGAACCATCTGCCCATCAGTACAAAGTATCTAAGGCATGGAAATTTCTTGAAAAGGTTGACCTTTATTTCTTCCTACCTAAGTCTACTTATTGCTCCAGAAACCACAGGGCAGTAGTTTCCCTTTTCAACACAAATGTGCGTAAGACTTCTTTATCAATGATGTGGCAAGTAAGGTACCAAAAACTTGTGCTAGTTTACACTAAATCAAGTTAATACATTTTGCATTTTGTTAATGATTAAAAGTTAGATTGCTCATCAATATGATCTATGATATCAATGGAGCAGAAATCCTTAAAATTTTTCATGGAAAGTTATTCTTAACTTTTCAGGTGTGTCTCTGCATTTCATTCAGTTTATTTTCATATAATCACTTTCTATGAAAGAAAGGTGTAACAATTTTTGTAATGAATGAATGAATACATTTGGTATTTGAACGTGAGAATGAATTCAGGTATTCATCACTGTGAAGGAATGAGTTTATTATCCACATCAAGAAATGATCTAAATTTAGCTTATTTTCTTTCTATAATGAAAGGATTCCACTTACACACTCGTTATACATTCATGTATATGCATTAGTAAATGTATTAATATGAGGGAAGAACTTCACATATTCTTGTATGAAAGAATGCCTTTACCTTCATCTATGTGAAGGTATGCGTTCGTTTGTGTAAATGAACGATTCTTATCATTGACAATAGACAAAAAGTGTTATATTAACACGGAGTCAGAGAATTCTTAATGTATTACTTGATTCATTGTCATCAGTTTTGTCATCCCCAGCTTGTTTAGAAAACTGGAATGTATCTTTCACTCTTGATTTTTAACACCAGCTGATAAACTCATCAAATTCATCCTAATTGAAAATTCAACAAAATAGATGGCTTATTCATTGAGATTATCAAAGTATTTTGTATAATGAGATCACTAAGATAAGAGCTAATGACAGAAAAATTGTCAAGCACAAGACTTATGAAAGAATATATAAATGTTCAAAGGAGTGATGTGACATCATATTCTTTTGGTTAATCATTACATTTTCTGAATAAAGGCCATGTATTACCAGAAAACATGGTGCCACCCTTTGAAATAGCCAATACAACATCCCAAATACAGCAGTATTATCATAGGCTATATATTGCTATGCTATTCATTATAAGTTTAAGGGTTTGGGAGTTTAACATACAAGGGAATACACAGGAATTCAGACAGCAACAGACTGTTAGGTCCTTTCGAGGCCATTTATGATGGTTGGAGATAAAAACTCAGAGATTAGTGTGGTAAAAGTTAAAAGGTATACAGATAATTCAGAAACAGTAAGCTACAAATTGTCAATGTGACGAAGGAGGCACAAATAATGTAAGTCATGGACTTGAAGCGAATATTCATCAACTTTGTCCTTAAGCATATCTATAGTATTGCTTTCACCCACTGTAACTGGCAGATTGTTCCGTATGTTAACAATCCTATAGAGGAAAAAGTACTGTTTTTGCAGGAGATAGCAAGGTGGAGACCAAATTAGAGATGATAATGAAGCAGGTAATTTCAGTAACCAAACCAACTATGTTGAAGGTGGATTGAATTTTGTTTTGACCTACAATAAGTGTTTAGTCATACTATTTTATCAAACTGTGCTGTATGCTAACACTTATTTTCTCTAGGAAGTACATTATTTTCCTCAGTCTTGAAAAATACATGAAATGTTTTACGTGAGATAGAATTTTGTTGTTCTGTACCTGAATTGCATTTCAGTATTCTTTTTTACAAGCATTAAATGGGAAACAACACTGAAGGCCATAATTTGCCAGGATGCCCTTTTTTTTATTGCTGATTTTTATTCTTAAAACACAGACAGGATACTGCCAGTGATGATATTTTAGAAAAGAAACAAAGGTACAGTGCATAAATTTGTTCACATGCAGAATGCTGATGACATGTTTTAAAATTATCATATCCTTTTCTTATCTCTGTATATCATTGGCTTATATCATAGTGTCAGCATACTAGAAAATGTGTCTTATGAAAATGCAGATACTTAATACAGTATTTTCATTTAGTACATAAAGTGACCTGACACAATATTTTAACTCCTCTTTCAAAACAGTTTTAACTTGTAAGTTAGGTGAGGCATGTAAGACTTAAGTGAGAGCTACTTTGATTTTATTTGCTTATTTTGTAACTAATAAGAAACATGAGTTGTGGTATCAAGCGATATTGTGTTTATTGTAAGATCATAGCTGTTGATTGCAGCAAAGCACTTTGAGTTTAGGAACAGAATCTAGGCTTCATTGGGTTGGCCCATCTTCTACTGCTAACACTTTTCAGAGGAAAGTAATTTTCCAAGTATTTCAGGGATATTTGGAAATTAAAAGTTTTCATTGGATTGTTTTCTGTGTAGAAAATTTTCAAAATTACAGCTGTATATGAATGTCAAATGATTTTCTTTTTAAAGGCTCTTATTAAGGGATGCAGTGATGATATTTGAAAGTACACTCATAAATTATCAATATCATTAATATAATCTTTATGCCACAGAGAGATATGAAAGCTTGTTTAATGTTCAAAAAGATATTGGAGTAGAATTCTCTGTTTTTTATTTCTTTATGGTAATTTCAAAACCTCATTTATATTCTCCTAACTTATAAAGTCGAACACAAAATGATTCACATTACTTAAGTATGATCAGAATTAAGTGATATAACTTGCATCACTTTCAGTAATTTTACATGATTTCTGACAGTACCTTTTGATAGAAGAGTTGTAGAAATGAAATAGTGGATTAACCTGGGTACAATTACAGTCTGGTGGCATTGGTGTTTGTGCTTTCCATTATACAATTGAGATTTCTCCCATATACTTAACCTTTTCCTTTCCTACTACCCTAATATATCCAACTCATGACCTTCTCAGCTCTGCCCACTTTGTCACTACTAAACTTGTACTGCACTATCTTCTTCACTTATAGTTAATATATTGTAACAACTTATTGCCTCTTTCTCTTTTGGTATGTGGCTACGATATGACAGTGACATGAGGAATAGGTTATCAGTTATAGCATAGTGGCATTTGCTTTGTCATTAATAGCATAGTGGCATTTGCTGCTCTAGTCTTTCATGTAACAGATGGTAGACTTAAAAAAGTAAAGTTGAATGGAGTACAGTATTATGAGACAGTTTCCATAGTTGCCATTATCCGAAGAAACTTTTTTTAGTAATATACATTGAAAATGCATCAGCATATACTTTGGCCATTGAATTATTAGCAGTTTCATTTACTTGGCATTAGATGTATATTTTACATGTGTACACCAACTGTTAAAAAGATGTGCATCTGGCAAAGCTGTGTGTAACAGAATAAATGCTCACAGTGCATCATTGTTTGTTCGTCTACATTGTCAACACTGATATGTACAGTAGATGAAGTAGGGTGGCAGATAGTTATCTTTGTAGTCATGACAAGGTAAGTGACAGACATATTCATTGTTACTAGTGATATCAGTGATGTTTAAGAATGTCTCGGTTTTCTCATGACCTTAAACAAAATAGATGAAAAGTATTTGTTTCAGTATTAGGTTTGGTTCAAATGGCTTTCTTGGGAAAAGATATTTATACTATATATTGTAACTAATAGCATGGGAAATGGTGATCAAGTAT
>JAYMFT010000017.1:263234-279592 GCA_038088735.1 Panulirus argus | reverse complement strand
GATTGTATGGTTGTGGACAGAATGTCAGTAGTCCACATGAGGGTGAGGCAGAAAGAATAAGACAGCTACCTGGGTTATAGTTAGATATGAAAAAAGGACTAAGTTATGTAGATGGCAGCAGAATGGAATGCTCTTATTCATCAACCTTTCCATGTTTCAAAACCAATTAAGCACACCCTGTTCAGTTCTTTCAAGCACACTCAGCTTCCTGCCATACCTCTCCCACATATTGTCTTTTAATACTTGATCAACCCTCCTCACACCACAGCTCCCTATCCACAACCAGGTTCCACAGACTTTTCCATGGTTTACCCCAGACACTTTATATATGCTAGTTCAGTCCAATTACAGCACGTCGACCCCAGTGAACCACATCGTTGTTCCCTCTACTTTTAACATGTATATCCTCTTTCTCAAACTTTCCTCACTCATTCTCTCAGTATGTCTAAACCATTTCAACCCATCCTGTTCAGCTATCTCAACCACACCCTTTTTTTACCATACCTCTCTCTTACCCTTTCATTACTTACTCAAATCACACCACCTCACACCACATACTGCCCACACACACTGTATTTCCAACACACCCATCCTCTTTGGTACAGTTTTATCTAAAGCCCATTCCTTACATCCATATAACAATGTTGGGACTACCATACCTTTAAACACAACCATTTTTGCCCTCCCCGATAATGATCTACCTACAAATTCTTCAGTGCTCCCAGAACCTTCACCCCCTCAGCCATCCTATGACTCCCTTCCACTTCCATGACTGCATTCATTGCCACATCCAATCCCAAAAATATGAAACACTTCATTATCTCCAATTTTCCTCCACTCAAATTCACATACCAACTAAATTGTCCTTCAACTCAGCTAAACCTAATACCAATACTTTTATTTACATTAATTCTCAACTTCCTCCTTTCACATACCCTTCCAAACTCAGTTATCAGTTTCTGTAGTTTCTTACTCAGATTTGCCACCTGTGCTGTATCATCAGCAAACAACAACTAACTCACTTTCCCGGCCCTCTCTTCCCCTACACATTGCATACTCGCCCCTCACTCCAAGACTTACATCTACCTCCCTCATCACTCCATCCATAAACAAATTAAACAACCATGGTATATCTTTGTAATTTGAATATCAACTTTGGTCCCCTTACTATTATAAGATGGCATTTTACAGGCATTCTGCCAGTCCATAGGCATCTCATTTGAGCAATATTATACATACAATGAAAACCTTGACTAGCCAGTTCAAAACACTCTCATCCTATTTCTTAAAAAATTCAACTGCAGTCTAATAAACTCCAGCTTCTTTGCCAAATTCTATCTCATAGAAGGTTTTCACCACCTTTTCTCTTTTTACAAAACCATTCTCAATTCTCTTGCTGCCCATCTTGTCCTAAACACCCCACATCTGCCAACCAGTTGTCTAACATACTCAGGAGTCCTTAAAAATGCTCAATCTCTTCTTTGCTTGTTATTATTTCCCATCTGTTTCCCTCACTGATACTCCCAATTGTTCTCTTGTTCAGCTCACACTATTCTCTTTACAAAATGTTTACTCTCCCTAAAGTATTTTCATACTGTCTCAACTTCTCTCTCAATTGCCCTCTTTTTCAACTACCGCAACTTCCTCTAGACCTGTTGCTTTCTTAAGAACATCCAGTTCCTCACACTCCTCCTATGAAATCCCAGCTGAGACAAAATCAAACTTCTAATATAAAGGTTCTGAATAACCAAAGCTGAACCGTAAAACTGATAAATCAACAAGAATATAACAAAATAATATAAAAACTTATGTGAAGAACTGTACCCTTAATTCAGTTTATATTCTTTCTCTAGTACTGCTTCAGTCTGCAACTCTACCTACAAACATTCAACCAATATAAAAAAGCTTCATGAACATATGCTACACTTCAGTTGTTGTTTCTAAGGGGTTTTCTCCTTCAGTTATTTCCTTTGCCAAATTATGCAAAAATTTCACAACCTTATATCATTAAATGGGATCCTCTTACTGAGGATAATTTTCTGTCTGACCACTAACACCAAATTACAGGATAAAAGTAATATGGAACATTCAACATTACTTATGTTCATATAAGGTGAAGCAAAGAAAGGCATCTGTGACCGTCCTGTGCATGACATTATTTACAACATACAATATCTTCAAGTTGATGCATGTTGCAATAAAGGATTACATGTTCACCATATAAAGGTCCCACAGATCCATGATGGCTAACTACCTATAGATAAAGAAATGTCACAAAGTAAAAAGATTCCATGGTCTCCATAGTGAAAAGTCAGCCATGCAAAAAATCTTTCCCTAAACACAAAAGTCTTTGTGCATCATGTTATCTGGAAATTTCTGGAAAGCCAACTCCAACACCATAAAACTATGGCAACAGTTTTAGCTGCAACAGTTTTAGCTATCTTATAACCTTAGCAAATCTTGTGAGCTTGCATTCAATTTAACAACTTTAATATTAATTATTTTAATGCTGACATATGCAGATGAGCTCTACATGCAAACAGCCAAAATTTTATGAATCTTTTTAGGCTGCCAATTCTAAACAAGACAACAAAACTACAATGAACAATGATGATTGTTTCATGTTCCTGTACTATATAACTGGGTCCGGATTTGCAAATGATTTTACTTATTGACTACTTTGCATAATACTTCACATCAAAAGTATACATGATGATAAATGTTGTACAAAAGTTCAGCACAAATGGGACAAGTAGACATTTCATAAATACAAAACCACAAACTCTCTAGACATGCAAAAGAACAAAACTGAAAATATTTGTTCACTAAACATAGCATTCACTGGAAGCATTTCATATATCTTTCAGCTAGCTTTTCATATCAATACATTTTACTGAAATGTACTAAGTTATGCATTTAATACTGTAACATGAATAACATGAATACATCAAGCAAAAATAACTATCAATTGTATAGTTCAATCTCAAATTACTAAGTAAAATGGTTAGCAGAAACTTAATTAGCTTAAAAATGATAACAAATGCACTTTTACACCATTAATCTCAAGAGTTAGCCTCATAAAGCTATGCTGATGGTCTCCTGATTTTTTAATCTTAAAGGAAATCTTATTCTTTGCTGGATTTCAAACATTAATAAAATATATCACCTTTCACTAAAAGGTAGAAACAAAGAACCAGTGAATGCAACAGGGCTTAACAGCACAACTGCAGCTACATTATAAACATAAAAAGAAAAGTGTAATACCTAGCCGGCCCCCACTGAGCCCGTCTGGTAGCTGGTGACATGGACGCATATCCATCACTGCCTGATTGCTGGCCCCACATGCGTCGTACAGGGCTGCCCTGTTACATAGTGAAAACAGTGGCAACAAATCAAATAATGCACAGTGACCTACTTTTCTACAGAGCAAGTTCATCAATACCCAAATCTAGGTGAAATGGTTAAGTTTAGCACATGCTCTTTGGACATAAAAATCCAAGTAGAAATAAGAATAATTTAATCAATACATGTATGTTATGACAGCATATGTAATGAACATGTTGATTTCCAATATAGATTCATCTTTAGCAGACTCCCTTGGTTCCTTATTGTGCCACAATCACACAGTTCAGTAACTGATAAATCAATACAGTACAGAAATCTTTCCACATACAACTTTTCTCCAATGGTGACGTACTTTGAAGCGAGACATTCTTTGACAAATAGTACTGCCAACAATACAGCTTCACCAAAGGTGTTTTAATATGTAGTGCTACCTCATGCAGGAGGAATCTGGTTCTTACCACATGTATTTATGGCATAAATCTACACATTTCATTTTTATTCAATTACAATCATCTCTGTTGGAATTATGTAAGTTTGCTAAGTGTACCTGGTAAATTATAAGGATAACTTGTGATTCAGAGGATGGTGGCATGCACAAAGCACCTGACTGGTGAAGAACAATGTGGTTTCAGGAGTAATATAAGATGAGTAGATCTGAAAAATGTGAGAGAAATACTTTAAGAAACTGAAGGATATATATGTGACTTTTATGGATCTGTAGAAATCATGAGATGTGGTTGACAGAGATGCTCTATTAAAAGTGCAACAAACATATGATGGGAGGAAAGTTATCAGGAGCTGTGAGGAGTTTTTATCAAGGAAGTAAGGCATGTGTGCAACTTAGTAGAGTGGAAAGAGAGAGGAGTTCAAGATGAAACTGGGTCTGTGGCAGGGGTGCATGATGTTACAACAGCTAATCAATTATGCTTGAGGTGGTGTGTGAGATATTTTCAAGGGTCTTGGAGAAAGGGGCAGGTATGCAGTCTGTTGGGGGTTGAGGACCTATGAGGTGAGTCTGTTGTTTGTTGATGATACAGCACTGGTGGCACGTTCGAGGGATGCTGAAGAAGCAAAATTCTGAATTTGGCAGTGTGTGTGAAGGGAGAAAGCTGAAATAATGAATAAAAACATGTTATTAGGTATAGTAGTGGGGAGAGAAAGGCTGTATGGAGTGTGACTCTGATTGGAAGGAACTTGGAAGAAGTGAAGTGTTTTAGACACCTGAAAGTGGATATGGCAGCGAATATAAACATGGGAGCTGAACTGAGCTAAAGGGTCGCTGAGGAGGTAAAGGTCCTGGGCACACACAGACGTTTGGAGAGACAGTTCACTGTCTTTAAGGGCAGAGATGGGTATCTTAATGGTATAGTGGTCCTGTCAGTGCTATATGGATGCGAGGTGTGGGCCTTAGCCAAAAATGTAAAGAAGAGGGCAGTCCACATCAAGGCTGGGCCTTAACTGAAATATAGAAAGAATAATGAAAAGAAAAAAAAAGAAAAAAAGGAAAGTATTTACTAATATTGGAGGAAGTGAAAAACCTGTCTTTTAAAATGTGCCAGGTCATAGTTATTGGGAAAGACATGAGAAGGTTGAGTTCTAAAGCTTCGACATGTAGGGGAAGAAGCAGTTATCAAAATGGCCCACCCTCGAGTTACCAATGGCCACATAATACTCATGTGACACAGCAGCTTGCCGAGTATTGTGTGGTCTAGCTCGTGGTGGAGGCACTCAAGCAGCCAACTCTCAAGAGCAAAAACCAAAGTAATACCTATAGATGGGGCAAAGTGAACCAAAATTGTGGCATAGGGCAATGGGATCAAGTTTAGAAGTCAGCCTGGGACAGTTTATAAGTCGTACTGCTTTCAACTCAACTCTGTCAAGTATGAAAACAGAGCTAGAACCACCCCAAATATAAGAGCAGTATTCCAAACAAGGATGAATCAATCCTTTGTATACACAGAGCAACTGTTCAGATGAAAAGAAGTTTTGAAATCCAAACAGGACACCCAGTTCCTTGGAGACGAGCTTCGCTATTCCTGTAATTTAGGGTTTCCAAGAAAGAGTAGATCTTACAGTAATACCAGGTATGTTCACTGAGCCAATAGGTGGAATTAAAGAACTGTCAAAAAAGGGACAAGAGTTGTGAGGAGTTTTCGATAGAGAGATGGGTGGAAACTGGATCTTGGAAGCATTAAACATAACTAGATTTCGTCTACCCCACTGAGATATGTTGTCCAAGTCCGAGTTTATTGAGGAAACTGTGTTAAGACAAGATGTCAATTGAGTGAAAGGAGGAGCAGAACTGAAGGACGTGAATGAATGCAGTGTTGAGTCATCAGCATATTAATGCATTTGATTATTTGTAGAGAGGAAATCATTGATAAAAAGGAGAAAACGTGTAGGGGGACAGGACAAAATCTTGAGGGACACCACTGTTGATGGAGAAAAGGGGAGAGGCTGATCCATCAACAACCACAGAGATAGATTGCACAAAGATGAAACAAGATATGGAAGAGCAAAGTGAGGAAGAGAAACCAAAAGAGGGGAGCTCTGAGACGAGACCCCAATGCCAAACCCTGTCAAAAGTTTTGGATATGTCAAGGACAACTACACATGACTCCCTAAATTCTTTCAGGGACGATGACCATATATTAGTAAGATAGAAAAGGGTATCACCAGTAGATCTTGCCTTAACGAAGCAATACTGCTGATCAAAGAGAAGACTGCAATTTTCGAGGTGTCTAAGGATATGGAAGTTGAGGAGGGATTCAAAGGCTTTGGAAATGGTAGATGTCAAAGCAATACATTGATAGTTAGAGAGGTCAGAACGGTTATCCTCCTTTGGGATGGAATGCATCAATGCATGCTTCAGGGAAAAGGAAAGATTTTGGTTTTTAAAATGAAACGGAACAGATGAGCAAGCACAGGTGCAAGTTCAGAGGCACACTATTTCTATACATCGGGATGGATGAAATCAGAACTATAAATCTTGTTTGCATCTTTAGGGAGAAGCACTTTTTTGGATAGTCTAAAGAGATTATGGGGAGGGGCATAGGATTAGTAACAGGAGCATCAGAGGGTGAAAAAATGTTAGAGTCATCCAAGGTGAAGTTAAAGGAAAAATGGGAACCAAAGAGAGTTGCTCAGTCTATGGCAAAGACAACTTAGTACCGTCAGAACAGAAAAGTAAAGGAAAGGTAGAGTGACAGAAGTTGTTAGAGATGCCCTTAGCTAAAGACCAGAAAGACCTAACACTGGATGACGAGGAGAGCTTATCGCACTTCCTCTGAATAAAGGAATACTTTAACTTTACCTCGCGGATAACATGCTTGCAGTGATTATAGGTAGTAATAAAAGTTGAATGGGAGGCAGAGAAAGGAGAGTTTTTTCAAGCCCAATATGTCTGATCCCTAGCCTGAATGGCCTCAGAACAGGAATATTTGAATCATGGATTGAATGAAAAGATTGTCATGGAAGAAGAGGGGATAAATGCTTCCATTCCCACAGAAAGAACCTCTGCTATGCATCTGCTAGAGTCAGAAGCATCACACCATAAGAGACAGTAATTTACCCAAGGAAAGTCAGAAAAGAAGTTATGTAAGTTATTCCAATCAGCTTTGTTGAGGTGCTAGTATTTACGCTTAGAAGGGTCTGCTGGAGGGGGAGCTGCCATTACAATAGATACATTTATGAGAGTGTGATCAGATGAACAAGTTTGGGGTGACTCTGTGTGCTTACAGAAGGATGGACTAGAGGTGACAAATGGATCCAGAATATCAGGAAAGTGATCATAGTGGTCAGGAATAAGGGTAGAGAATAAAGGATTACTTTGCCTCACAGATAATGTGCTTGCAGTGATTATAGGCAGTAATAAAAGTTGAATGGGAGGCAGAGGAAGGAGAATTTTTCCAAGCCCGATATGCCTGATCCCTTGCCTGAATGGCCTCAGAACAGGAATGTTTGAATCTTGGATTGGATGAAGAGGTTGTCTTGGAAGAAGAGGGGATAAATGCTTCCATTCCCGCAAGAACCTCTGCTATGCATTCGCTGGAGACAGAAGCATCACACCATAAGAGACAGTAATTTACCCAAGGAAAGTCAGAAAAGAAGTTATGTAAGTTATTCCAGTCAGATTTGTTGAGGTGTCAGTATTTACGCTTAGAAGGGGCTGCATGAGGGGGAGCTGCCGTTAGTATGGATACATTTATGAGAGTGTGATCAGATGAACAAATGGGGGGTGAGATTGTGTACTTACAGAAGGATGGACTAGAGGTGAAAAACGGATCCAGAATATCAGGAAAGTGATCACAGCGGTCAGGAATATGGGTAAGATGGGAGATAATTTGTTCTAAATCATTGAATATGGAAAACGTGAGGGCTTCAATCCCTCCACCATCCATATGGGAGGAACTGAACAAGTCCCTGTGGTAAATACTGAAATCCCCGAGGTAGAGGTTATTGGTTTGCGGGTGTGAGGATGTCAAAGTCCCATGGCAGGAGTTTAGATAGATGAAGAGAGACATAAAATTTCTAAAATCAAGAAAGCAATAAGCAAAACAGAGGAAAAGCATGGTAGTTGGGAAACAGACCTTGAGCACTCAAGGTCCCTGAGGTGTGCAACAGGTGTGTGTATGGTGTTCTATAAAAGTATATGACTCGGACAAACAACATTCAAGTGCTGAAGTTAGCATGCCATTCTTTGTAAAGATCAACATTATCTAATATAGCATCATCTTCAACATCATTAACAAAGTTATGTTCTAATCAATACTTTTAATTAAATCTCTTAACTTAAAAAATCATGAAAAACTTTAACATTTACACAAAATTCAAATGAGTTTTTCAACGTCTGAATAACAATTTCTAACTGTATAAATTTCTGAAGTCAGGAAAATAAAAACCAATTTCAGCTCTAATAAATGATTTTCACACTACAAAAATAAAAGAAAGGTGGTGGGAACCTTATGAGATGGACTGCCTTTAATCTGAGAAACCCTAGGCAGTGTGACCCAAGAGCAATATTTCCTCTGTAAACGCAAAACTGGTTAAAAAAAAATCATTCCTTCATGTTTGTCAAAAAAAAATAATTATTAATATCAAATATAAGCTGAAAAACCACTCATGGTGACTTAAGTTTAAAATGGACAAATCTCTTAAAATCACAATAACAGGCAGAAAATAAGAAGCAAGCATGTCTCAAGAAGTACTGTAACTGATGATATTTTGGTCTCTAATCATGAGAAATAACTCTCTCCAGAGAACTTAACCAATAAACTAACCTGGTCATGGAGATAAAACTGGCCGTGAGGAGGTTGTTGTTGCATTGCTTGGTTAGTTGGGGGGTTCATTCCATTGTGCATAAGGCTTTGAATCTGCTGCTGCTGATGTGACAAACGCTGGATGTCGCCCTGGATCTCGGTAAGGGAGTCGGTCATCCTGTAAGGTGGTGTAAAAGAGTCTGGGCCCATGGAGACACGGCGCGGGGGTGTTGGAGGTAGTGTCCCAGGGTCGTGAGCAGTACGCCAGGTGCCAGGCTCCAAATAAAGGCTCATTCGACGTAGGTCCACTCTTGGATCTCGGGAGGCTCTCTCTCGAGGATCTCGGCCTACGAAGGATCTCCGCCGCAACTGTACAGCATAAGGGTGGTCCAAGGAAGAGCGTCGAAAGCCCTCCAAACCACTGTCCCCACTGGAAGAACACACCACCACATGCACCACACACTACAGCAAACATGCCAGTCTCACTCAACAAATGTGAGGAGCCTAAGACTGCCAATCAAGTTTCAGAATACTTAATTTGCATCCATTGTGGTAGAGAAAAAGTACAGTAGGAAAAGTTCTCATAATTACTACTACTGTTAATGGAAAACCATTAAAATTTCAAAGCAGTTTTTCTGACATGCTCGACACATTTTTGATAACAGACTTGGCAGTTAAACAATAATGTATGAATCGAAAAAAAGGGAAAAATCTTTAATAATAAAATCTACTGTGAGCACTACCTGCCAAAGCATGATGAAAAAACCACAAAGCATGCTAAAGCATAAGGATGACAAAGCAAAATGTTAACAAAGGCAAACATTACACCTTAAGCACCAAAAGCAAATTTAAAACCATCTTTGTGAAATTAAGCAAACATACAGAAAACCATTCACCCAAATTAAAGAAACAATATTTCTGAAGGAGGTGCTGTTCTATGAACCTTCTGAAGACATTGAAAGATTATGGATAACCATAGCAAACACAAAGTAACCTACAAATAAATCAATGGACCTTCTGAAGACACTGAAAGATTATGGATAACCATAGCAAACACAAGGTAACCTATAAACAAATCAGTAGACCTTCTGAGGACGCTGAAAGATTATGGATAACCATAGCAAACTCAAAGTAACCTACAAACAAATCAATGGACCTTCTGAAGACAGAAAGATTATGGATAACCACAGCAAACACAAAGTAACCTACATACAAATTAACAAGTTTTTCATTAGAAGGAAAAACTGCTTTCATTGTGTCATAAAAATGCACTCTTGTTTAAAATTTTGATTCCATATTCTTAAAAAAATTCTAGTTTAAATAAGGTGTCTAACACATATGAAAGGAAGAAAGGAAAAGTTGTCTATTTCTGTAAAGGTAATGGAGAGAAAAGACATAGAGGAGGGATGAGAAATGCATTGATCAAGATGTTTGAAAATGGTTCTGTTGGACCATCCTGACTTAATGCAAGAAATAAAATAAAGAATACCAATAAAATAGATAACAAGATATACTGCCACTTCTACTTTCCATCTATTTATCAATCATAATCAACTTCACTGAAAATTCTACATAAGTGGGTCAGGTACACAGAGTCTTTCAAATCACTCATACACATCAACCTCTGCCATGTGCATCAAAGTGAAACATGATCTTCACTCTCATGAAAGTACTTTTTACTTTTTGGTTCTGCATCCTAAACTAATTCATTAAGTGATATCATTGTTTATTCATACCATCTCTATACATAAAATGTTTCCACTGCATCCAATTCCCAATCGTTCTTCAAGCATCTTCATCTGAAACACCCTAAACTCTATTTGGTTATCTTACACTTACTCTCTCTGTCTCCTTTTCCTCTTTATGCCTTTGACTACATTACTACATGTCTTCTTATCTATCTATCTATATCTCTGATGCCTATTCCAATTGGAACTTCCTCAAAGGGGTGGCCATGGCAATGGAGTCTCCATAACTAGTAAACTCCAGTGCCGCTTCTTAGCCTTTAGTGCCTCACCCTTAACAGACCAGTGGCTGAGGGCAACTCTAATGCAGGGTTTGCTGAGGCTCCTACCTAATGTTCTTACTGACTACTACTATCTAATGCTCTTTCCAACTACATCTACTTAAAATATCTATCTAATGCTCCTGGATAAATGTTCCTACCTAATACTTCTTAGGTGTTTCCAAACTCCATCTGCTTAAGGTTAAACTGTGAGTGAAAAGTTAACTTTAAAATGAGTCCATCCTTTACCTGCTACTGACAGTGATGCAGCCTAAGAGTTACAGAAACACCTGAATCAGGAGTCTTGGAGTTATATCTTCTTTACCAATTTATCGTCTGCCTTACATTCCACATGCCAATACCTTTATATAAGACTTTCATCTAAGCTCATTTCTAATGATTTCTTTACATCACATAACATCAGAGTCACAACTACTACTATTACTAATGAAGGTCAAACCTCTCTTATCCAGATAATTTGGAACCTGGGACATGAGGGATTCGGAAAAACTGCAAATTTTGGGTTATCATACCTATGAACCAACACCATACTTCTCACACAGGCATTTAACCAAAGTTCCTACACCATTTTCTGCAACAATTTGACATTCTCATGTACACCTATATCTCTATCTACATCATATCCATATTCATTGTTTCAACAAAATGCTGGCAGCTAATAGTGGCATAAGTTTTTATATCAATAAAACTTTTCCCATGTGAACATTTCAAAACAAGTCAAAACTACTTTGCACCTCCACCTTTATCTCTAACTTTTTTGAACTGGCTGTTTACTTTCTCTGCAACAAATTATCAGTTTTGCTAAAATTGTGGTGGACTCAATATTTGTGAGTAAACATGGTATTATTTACATTCATTCTTGACCAGAACAGATACATTTTTGTTTCTTTTATAGCTTTTTCTGTGTGTACTGAAATAAAATTTCAATCTGCACAACAAAACCATGTGCATTTTTGAAAATGTTTTAGGAGTGTTATCCATCAGAAAACATAGTTACATTAGTTCATTCATGGGGCAATAGATACAGCTACAAAAATACTCATTCACTGCAGCTGGTGCAAATACATCACAGTATTCTATTTTCAGTTAACTGAGGCCAGTGTATACATGACATAAAGGCAAATTGCCAGCATCTGCCCTGAGGCAAAATATACAGTTCTTAATGCTTGTGGTAGCATCCAAAGCATAAGCTGGGTACACCATGCCCCAGATTATACCCTCAACTGCCATATCACACACCTGTGCATTCAAATCCCTTAGCATCAAGATTCGATCCCTTACATCAAAATAACCGAAGCAGTTACTCAGCTCCTAAAAATCACACTCTTCTTCCTCCCTCCTCTCATTACTAGGTGCACAAGCATTAACAATCAACCATCTCTAATACACTTCTTTCATTTTAACCCACATCAATCTTGAGCTCAATTCCATGCCCCTAACATTATACCCTCAACAGTCATATCACCCACACATGCATTCAGATCTCTCCTAGCCTTAAAAGTTGATTCCTTGCAACAAAATTGCTGATGCAATCACTCAGCTCCTCCTGGTGTTCAGATCAACCCCCACAAGTGTGTGCTTGTCATCACCTCACTTACATTTCTTGGTCATCAGCTGTCTCTACAGAAGGATCCACCCCCTGGAAGGTGGAAGCTATAAAAGGTTTTCCTCGACCAGTGTCACCTTGGAAATTACACGAGTTCTTAGCAATCAGTAAATTTTTACCATCATTTCATTCCAATGTGTAACAATATCCTGAACCAGCTACACAACCTCCTCAAAGGTAACAAAAAGAACTCTTGCATTGCCCTCAAGTAGAATCCAGAAACAGATAGAACCTTCACAACAATGAAGGATGAGATCTCTAAACACAGCCTTCTCACATATCCTGCACCAGGTGCACCCACAAGCCTCTCCACAGATGCCTCCTCTTCTGCCACTGGGGCCATCATCCACTAGCTTGACGACAAAGATTAGCTACCCATCGTCTTCTTCTCTAGGATACTCACATCAGCAGAAGAGAAGAACAGCACCTCTGACAGAAATGCTGGCTATCTACAGTGCCATAAGGCACTTTCGGTATTTCCTGAAAGGTCTGTAGTTCCATGTTCACACAGACAATAAACCCTTGATGTATGCCATTATCACCAAGGGTGACATCCGTTCACCTCAGGTCACCCGACAACCGCGTTACACATCTCAGTTCACCACATCCATCCATCACATAAAGGGTACAGTCAACCCAGTAGCCAATGCCCTCTCAAGATCCTTCATTGGTGCAGTTGTGCCCTCCGGCTCTATCAACACACACAACGGATGCTGTGTCTGCCACCCCGTCTGTTATACAGACAGTAAACTCCACTCCCTGCCAGCACTGGTCAACCAGCCTATCATACCATCTACCTCATCAACATGCAAGCCTTAGTCTTGAAAACAATGGGGAAAAGGGGAGTAGTGTAGCAACCTATTGTAGTTCTACAAAGCTTTACCTTATTAATGATACCTTAACTTGGTGGCAAGTCACAGCAGGTGGCCCAACCTATGGTTGCACCAGTGATATTACCCTGTGACATCCATACTCAATGTTCAGAAGAGGCAGATCAAAAGATGCCACTGTAATTATAGATGAACTGACCCTTTCCATGTGAAGAGCCACTCTCAGTCCACCAGCATGGAGAGAGGTTAGAGACTACGACATATGACTTTGATGACCTGACCTTCCTGCCTCTTATATACCCGGGTATCACTGCAAGACAGCAGTCAGGCAGTTGACTTGCTCTAAGACAACAAGTGTACCACTCCTGTACCTTAAGTCTTGGTGATGTGACATCAAACTCAAGTCACCCTTTGGGCACTGCCACCATCAGTAAAGTCCCACCATCAGTTCTGACATTTCATCTTCCTGGCAGGTTTCACTTTCACTGCGATGCCTCATTTCCAACATCCACCTTCAGCAGAACTCACGTGAGATATCACCTCCACCTATCATGAGCAGCAGCTGTAACAACAAGAGACCTACAGCCATGCCCACAGCACTCCTGCAACCAAAGCACAAACCGGCATCCACTGTACACTCCAGGAACCGCGATACTTGCCACACTCACCTCCTACAGGAGGTTCAGCATCGAGGTTCCAGTGCCTAACATTTCTTACTTCTCAACCCGCTACAAATAACCTCTCCTTTCCTACTATAATCCTACTCCTCCAGAAGCTCATTGTCCCTGGGCTATTTCACCTTTAGTACCTAAGTTAATAAAGTACTGTTGCTCTTGTTTAGCATATTTCCATGCTGCTTTCTCAATTATACCACTCCAATAACCCAACCAGAACACCCCCTAAAATTCTAAATGTTTTGCATACCTGAAATTCCTCGAAAATGCTTTTCATCCATTGTAAATGGTATCTATGTACTTAACTACAGCATCCTTAAATTTCTCCATCATACAACACCTCTTTGATCCTGATGGGTGCATGCAATGTAATGAATAGTCTTGGGCCCTGGATGGTCATGCTTTCTCTTTTTGCACTTGTCAAACCTTTTCATTTTATAGGTAACAGTGTACTAACTTCCACGCCTGTCATACCAATAGGGATTTGCTTTTGGTGTAGGCTGGGAACTCAGCCTACGTGGATCTTTAATGTAAATGATGATATAGCTCCTCTGTTAGGTAGAAACATTATTTAGAAGAAATAGGTACAAGTAGTTGGTGGGAGCATTAGGTAGACACAGTAAATAAAAGTTGTTGGTAAGAACATTAGGTTGGAGCCTCTCGAAACAGTGCTACAGTTGCTATCCACCTTTTAAAGGCAAGGCACTAAAGGATAAGATGTTGCACTGGAGTCCACCAGTTATGAAATCATTATGCCATGGAGGAGATCCCAGAGGGTACGGGTATCAGAGATATGGATAGGTAGATAAACAGAGAGATTCCTTCCCTGTCTGCACAGTGTTCCCATTCATTCCCAGAGGCTTAGATCCTTTACCCTAACAATAAAGTAGTATGATAATGTTTCCTACTCATGAGAACATTAGTGCCACGAAAATCATTATCAGTGGTCTTCCTCTTCTGTCTTTAAAATCAGTAAAATCCAGAGAAATATTTGTATTTCAGCACAGAATTCAAATAAGCTGTTAAGTAATTTGCCACAAGACAGCAAACACATTTGGGAATGAAGAGCAGTTTTTCATGCACACTATTCATTTCTTCACAAAAAATATCAAAAGCACACCTTCACCACCCCAAACAACACTATCTCCAACTTTCCTGGCATCTTCCTTCCTGTCAAAGCTTTTTTATTTATGCAGCAATGAGTGCCTGTGGTATCTGGTATGTTAGCTTGAATATGTACAGAGAAACAATTGTACTTTCCTGGCATTGCAGGAGTCTCACCAGTACTAATCCCTGAACATACTGATCACCCACTTTCATTCATAATTATGATATTATCAAAAACATTAAGAATAGCTTCATGAATAGCATATGTTAGCAGTGACTGGCAGAAAAGGAACTCTCTGCTACATTAATCACTGGATTCACAACACATAAGTACAAGCAAATTAGCTAAGTCAGAAACATCAGTACTTTTATCGAATTGCTATGAATAATATTAACATTTGAGCACTTTTTTCACTAGCTTGTTTTTAAAATCATCTGACATGTCTCCAATTCGCCAATTTACAGTGGTGTTTGATGATAAAATCAAACTAAATTTTCTTGCTATTTGTCTCCCAGTATAGCAGAGGTAAATGCTTTTGCAACAAGTAAATTTAGGTCCTGTGCTATTGCATGCTGTTTCCTAGCCTTTGCTTTTAGCAGGAACACTTGATACAAAGGAAGCACAACAATTTCTTTACAGCCTGTTGCTGTTTTATTTTCTACTGATTTTCACCTTGCACTCAATTCTAGCCAACTTTTTGAAAATATTTATCAAGTTTGTTGAAGTATCTTTATGTTTTGTTCCTAGATGCTAATGAAATTTTGCTGGCTTCATACTTTCACTGGATAATGTTTCATGACAGAACAAAGTGAGGCTTTTGTTCATCATCTTGGCCTGTGCATATAAACACATATCTCTATGTCAACATTTCAAGTTTTACGATTTGACTGATGGGTGAGTGTTTTTTCACCTGTACATGTTCCAACTTCGTTTGTGTTACATCTGTTTTTTCATTATAACATCAATCTATGTCTTAACCTCCAATCTATAATTATCTAAGGTTAATATGATGTAAATTCCTAACACATTTGTAATGCAAATCAGTAAGGAAGCTAAATAAGTCCACTGACACTATTCACTGAAATCAGTTGCTTTCTTTACTTTGGCTGTAGCTTTGAAATCGAGATGGTGCCACCTCTATAAAGGTCTATCTAATAATGGACATATACTGTAACTACCTGACAAGTCAGACTTATGCACAAAGGCTTAAACTGAAGTAAATATGTGTAATATATAATATCCAGTAACATTTATTTCTTTAACTATTCTGTGATGAAATATTTTATGTTACATAGCTGCAAAAAATATATCATTAGTTCTAAAGTGCCCTTACATTTAAATACATCAATAACTTTTGACAATAGCACCCCCATAATGAGTAGTTAATATGAAGCTCTCTAGGCATTTTCCACAATGTAACTCTTCTAAAACAATGTACTGACCACTAATGTCCAACCATTTCAGCACACCCTCTTCAGCTCTCTCTTACTACTACACCTCATTCTTTGAAA
>JAYMFT010000017.1:223205-248580 GCA_038088735.1 Panulirus argus | reverse complement strand
GGCAAGCTGCTGCGTCACATGATTATTGTGTGGCCATCGGCAACTCAAAGGTGTGCCGTTTTGATAACTGCTTCTTTTCCTACACGTCGAAACTCTGGAATTCTGTACCTTCTCATGTCTTTCCTAATAACCATGACCTGGCACATTTCAGGAGACGTCTTTCACTTTCTCAAAAATTCGTAAATACTTTCCCTTGTCTTTTATTTCTAAGTTTCTTAATTCTCTGTATTTCAATTGAGGCCCGACCTTGATGTGGACTTTTGTCTGTGAATGGAGCCTTCAACATAAAAAAAATTATTGTCCCCGCTCTATGACCTGCTTGTGTGTTTCACGTCACAGTATTGCTGGCACCTTGTCTTCACCATGATGGACGGGCGGCATCTTGCTTCAAGAGGAGATAGTCCAAATCATAGTATGACTTAGGAAACTATGGCAGGTTTAACATCTGCAAAATACAGGTTCAGCCACCATAGATGCTCCTCATATCAACCATGCATTCCGAAACTTCGTCATAGCGCCACTGTATAAACCGCTGAGCAACGCTGAAGATTTCATGACATGGTTTGCCAGGCAGCATAGTGTCGGGCGGACATCTGTCTCACGTCAAAAGGACGTTCCAAGTCACCACATCCACCAGAACCTCTTCAACAACCACCATCAATACTGCATAGTGGCTACTCGGAATACTCTGTTCATCCTACGGGCGGGGCGCAAGGACGCAGAGTACACCAGAGGTCCATGAAGTGAGCCAAAATTCACATGATGACTGTGGATGAGGTTGTGTCGGTTTCGCTGTCTTATTTTTTTTTTCTATGATTCCTTTTACACAAGCAGATAAACCGAAGCTATAAGCAAAACTATCTTCAGGTGCATTGACGTCATTTTATTCGTTTCGCCATGCATTCTGAGCCCAGCGTATGATGGAAGCTAAAGAAGACACCATCATGTTTAGTTCTGTAACACCCGTGGCGTCCTCCTGACACAATCACATTACAATCACTTAGATACGAAATTAATGTCTTTAGAACATACAAGAAATGCTAGTCTTTCTTAGGGACACTAAATGCAAATTCTTCAGTTTCGATGGAAAATAACCAGTAATGGATCCCACCTTCCCATTCTCGACAGGAACAGCCAGAGGTCTAGTTTATTTTTTTTTTTCTGTTCAACATTCTCTAACATCGCTGTGGTGTTCAGTCCATTAGAAGAGGTTCCAAGAAAGAATACATATCACATAGGTCCAAGGAGACACCTAACAATATAAACTGTCCACATATTATGCTACACCACGCCTTTATTTGAATCAGAAACACATCTATAGTTTTAACCAATACCCGTTCCAGTACTGATGCACACTGGACCTCAACCCCAGCAATAACTGGAGTACGTGACTAGAAGTAGAGGTAATTAGAGCACCTGTGATACGCGAACCAAAGAGGAAGGGATCAAGGTGGACTGCAGTATGCTAGGCGCATCAAAAGCAGCGAGAGGTGTTGTGTGAGAGAGCGATGTGCATAGGCGTGAACCAACACAAAAGAGGGCAGCACAAAGGTGTCGGGGGACGCTTGGTCAAGGACTTCGAACCGCAAACAATAGGACGAGCCATCCGCACCACACCACGTCACTGAAAGCTGAACACCGAACAATTCTAATTACTCGACCGTGTTCAAGATCTGAAATGGTCACTGGCGTGAGTGTATACTGTTAGCGAGCAACCAGTGTTGGGAGATCAACAACGTCACTTGCTGTAGCGGTGCGGGAGCCGACGAATCCGCTCCACTAACGCAAGTGCCAATAGCAGAGGCTCACCTTCCACCACTGGCTCTTGTAGCACCACTCAGTGTACGCGTTGTTGTTGGAGAGATGTATCCATAGTAGCATACGCTTAGTCTTCTCCAGCTCCCACCGCTCACGGTCCTCAGGAGCCTTGCTACGCCGCATCTTTGCCAGTTGTTCCCACAAGAGCCAATCGCTGTCTTTATAAGATTCCATGCGAGAGACGGGAAGCTTCCCCGTCAACAATATACTACCCGTGTACTCGTTCTCAAGTCCGTCTAGCAACTCTGAGCCCGATTTTTCCTCGGCAAAGATAACACTCTCCAGGTCAGACCATGTGGCGCCCAGGTCTGCCAGCTTTCTGCTCATGTCAAAGCGCACAGAACGTTTACGGGTGTCACCCTCATCCCCATCCGTATTGGGGCATTCCATGGGGCTGGGCGAGACTGAGGTACTGACCTGAGCAATGGGCGTGGGTGTGGCGTTGAGGCCGCCGGGATCCGAATACAGGCTCTTGTTTTTGCTGATGTGCTCATGGACGAACTTGGCCAAGTCTGCCAGGTCAAAGCTGTAGTCCTCCTCCTCGGTCATCTGGGGATCCATGAGGTGATCGAAAGCCAAGATGGTGCGGTTGTGATTATCTTTGGGTAAAGTAGAAGCGGGCGTGTAGTCTGGCGTGGGCACGTACACCTGCTCTAAGAGTCCGTCCTCTCTTTCCACCATGATAACCTCCCTCTCTTTGCTCTTTTTCTCTTTCTCGTTCTTCTCCTGTTTCTCCTCTTTGGTGTCCTTTCTGGTATCTGACTCAGCCGATAGTGATTCCTTAGATTCATCTTCCTTGTCCCTGCCTTCGTTTTCAATAATTACACCAGCATCAACGCTCTGTCGCCGCCTTTCGTAAAGGGAGCCGAAGATCTTGCTCATGTGAGGGGCCAGTTGCTCCCTCTTAAGGGCCACCGAATTGGCGGAGTCGCTCGACATGGTAGCGGTGAGAGGACCTTTGCCGGAGGAGAGATCCTTAACTAATGAAGGCTTTTCGATGGCCTCCTCCTCACTATTGACGTCGTCGTCCGGGTTAAACCTACGCCTCAACTTGAGCTTGAGTTCGCGGATCATCATGTCATTGTTACTGCCCAGAATTGACACTCCCAGCTTCTGCACCCTCTTGATCTTCTCCGTAGATGTACCTCCCACCTCCTCATCTTGCAGGTCCTCACTGTTCCCCACGGCATCGGGAACCTCGGCTGAAAGGTCCTCTCTCGCCGTACCTTTTTCTTCAGCCTCACCTACCAACTGCTGTTTCGAAGCCTGGAGAATTTCCTCGCGAATCTCTCTGCGTGTTCCGTAGATTTCACTGTCGTTCTCGTAAGAGTGGATCTCCCTCGACTCTGTGGAGGAGACGGTATTGTTGAAGTACAGCCTGTCCTCTTGGTGCAGGGAGGCTGGGAGCAGAGTGGTATGGAACGTCATGTTCTGTTGGTTTTCCTCCAGTTCCCGAGGGATGGCGCGGTCTAACGTTCCTTTAAACATTTCTTCCGTCAGCTCTACCACCTTGCCCTTACGAATGACGACCGGGGGATCTGCCACGTCAATGGTGCTGTCCCGACTAACGAAGGCGCCGTTCATGGAGTGGAAGAGACGCGAGTTGCGAACGCCATAGATAGGTTCTCCGTGACGCGAACCATAGAACTGCAGCTCGCCGTCCTCCAGCGTACCCACTGTGACTGGCGTCTTGACGGAGGGAGTAGAGGAAAGGCATGAGCGTGAGGCCAGTGACTCGATGCTCTGATACACGTGGTGCTTGAGCAAAACAACCGGTGGCGTGTCTTGAACGTGCTGCGCAAGGCCGCTACTCGAGGGACACACTTCATATACGTCCGTCTCGTGATAGTCGTTCGTACTCGTGCTGGTGCTACCACCACCATCCATTCGCCCCAGGTCACTAGGAGGCCGGAACTGACGCCGTTGGTACAAACGAAAAAGCTGCCGACCATCAGCCTCATCGTCAACTGAGTTGGTGGCACTGTTCCCTTCCCCAAAAGGTATGTGACGTCCTGATGGAGACATCATGTCACCAATGTTCTCTACATTCCCCAGGACTTCCCCTGAAGCCGTCTGAAATGGATATTCGTCCATCTCAGCTTGAGAACGCTCAATGGTGTCCATGCTTTCGTACACGTGTTTTCTCCGCATATTACCAAAGACCCGCGGGCCAGGGGTCACTGAATTTCTCTCGGCCTGTACCTCAACAGCGGCCGCATACCTCTGCATGGCCGCCTTCTCTTCATCCAGCGCCTCCATGTAATCCCATGAAGTGTCGGAGTCCAAGTATGGTTGTGTACTAAGACTGACCGACTTGTTCTCATGTAATTCACTGGTGTCGGACTCGTTGCCTTGGTTTACGACGAACTTGTGCCGAAAAGGGTTCTTTTTCTTCCTCTTGTCCTCGAGATCTAAATCGCTGTCCTTCTCCACGATGGCGCCCTTGAAGATAACACTCTCCAGGCTGGTCACACTGTCCGTCTCGGAATCTCCTGTGTCGTGGCTGGTGGTGGTGCCTCCGTGGTACAGGGGTTCGCTGTGGTCCGGATGATACTCGTATGATGAACCCTCTTCGCTTGGCAACCTCTTGCCGGACAGTCGCTGAAAATCCATCTTGAACGACTCGTAACCGTGCAGGTCCTTCTGAGACTGTCGTGAGTCCAGTTCTCTCTGGAGCTTCATCATCATGGGCAGCCTGCTGGACTCTTCGGACGTTGGGGTCTCGGTTCCAGAAACATTCAAATTTACATCGTTCCGATTGCTGGCCTGAGAAGAAGCCTTGACATTTTCTTTGGAACCAAACCTTATAAACCCCAATCCCATGAGGCCATTGTATATCTTCTGCTTTAGTGGCAGCTTGGGGTTGTCCTTGGGCGTCTGCGCGCGTCCACGGCCCTCCGGCCACTGGTGTTGTTTCCCGGGAAGAGCACCACCATTGCTTGGGATGTGTTGAATGTCACTAACTTCGTGTTCCTGCCGCTGTGAGTCATCGTCCGTGTCGCAGACAGGCAGTTCTTGTTCGCTCTCCACCAAAGGTGTGGAGGGAGTGGGTGTGGGGACGGGAGTTACCGATTCATTCTCCTCCTCCTCTTCCTCAACGTCCCCTTGACTGTACATCCCCATCTCGTCCATCTCCTCGAGAGTCTCAGCCAGAAGCTTCAGGGCAGATTGTGCAACGTCGTCGTGGCTCTGCTCAAGAGTCTTGTCCATGAGACTGTCGACGCTGATGGCATTGCTTATTGCACTAGAGACGGTTGCCTCATCTGATACCTCGGGGATGGCTGGTACTTTGGGCTCAAAAATGAGTGAATCGATGCTGCCAAAGGTGTCGTAGTCTGTGTTTTCTCTGCTGCCCTGCTTAGAGCTCTTGGAGCTTTCCTCCATGGGGACATAGATGTGACCCAGGTTGATGTTGCTCAGCGTCTCCCAGTCCTGTGCCAGGGCCTCCTTAAGCCGTTCCCGGATCTCGTGATTCCTCTCCTCCTCATCCGCAAAGTCGTCGAGATCGAGATTAAGCTGAATATGTTCGGTAATGGCTTTTACAACCTTGTTCCTGGTGGCGGTGTTAATGTGCTGCTGGCCGTTAAGAATCTCCCGCAAGCGCCGCTGCAGCTCCAGGTCACCTCCGCCACCAGTCTTATTGCGAGTCTTACTGACGGAGGCCAAAGTGTTGGTTCCCCCTCGGAAGGACGCTCGAGCCACACGTGCCAGGGACTCATACACGTCTTCACTCTCGCTAATGCTCCATACATCTACAGGAAGGTATTTGCCTCTGCCGGAGGACAAGTGTTCCTCTGCCTGAGCCAGTTTTCGGAGGCGCTTCTCCTGCTCTTCCAAGGTGCGGCTGACCAGATAGTCATGTTGCCGCGTCGTCACACCCGGCCCGTTGATGGGTTCGTATATTTTCTCAAACTCTCCGTTGGACCAAGAATCTTGGGAGAGAAGAGATTGATCTCCGGGTGTCACGGGCCTACTGGGAATCGTCAGCTCTTCATGTCTCTTGTCCATTGCCTGCTTGGCGCTACACTGGCATTCAGCCTCGTAGGCAGAGCTGTTGTCAGCGCCACATTGCTCGCAAGACACACAAGAACACAGGTCCCAGTTCGAGTCTGCGGTGTTGGTGGGCGAGAGGCCGCGCTCATCCTCGCTCTCACGCATCTCCTTCAAACGCATCAAGATTTCCGAGCGCGAAACGTAGGTGCTATCCTTGCCTGACTTCCTCTGCATCTCCTTTTCCCTGGCTCTGGTCACCTCGGGCCGGGAGACATAAGCTGGGTCTACTTTAGAAAGAATCTCCGAGCGAGATATGTAGACGGGGTCATCAGGTTGACTAGGAAGCGATCTCCATGACTGGTTGTCTTCGGCGATATTCACCTTACTGTGTCTGGCCAGAGAATCCTGCAAGTTTTGGATGTTTCGGTACAATTCAGACCGAGTGACATAATCCGTCTCTCCGAATTCACTGTCAGTGTCGCTCTGGAAGATTTGCGAGTTGTGCTGTTGGGGCGAGTGTACCTGAGCCACCACCTGGTGCTGGCGAGGGGAGTCAGCCGGCTGTGGCTGGTCGCCCCGCAATTCCTCATAGTTCTTGAGCTTATCAGAGTTCTGTACAAAGTGTACCGGATGCTCTCGCAAGTAGCCAATCTGCTCTAGGATCTCCTTCCTGCTCATGTGCTTCAGCTGCGACCTCATCCTCTGGCTGTTGATTCTATGAAGCATCTCCTCCTTATTCATCTTGTGCCAGGCCTCCATGCGCACCTGGTACGGGATGGGTTCATAAACCTTGGCGAAGCTCTCCTCGAGGTCGGCCCAGGAATCGGCATCGGAGAGGTGATCGGGAGCGAGGCCCTGCTTAGCCTCCTGAGCCTCGTGCCGCACCACTCGCCTCATCATCAGCTTACGTGACTCGTAAGTGCTCTCGGCCTCTGACTCTGTATTGTCGTCGTTCTTCTCGGCTTCCTCTGCTTCACCATGACCCTTATCATCTGCTTCATCTGACAGGTTTTGGGTCTCACCGTTCCCCTTTGAATTGTCATCGGGACGCTGAGATTCCTGGCGGTGTGTGGATAGTGGGTCAGCCGCCAGACCATTTCCTGCAAGACTTTTGAGCGGTGTGGTAGCAGCTTTGTCGTCCGGTAGGGCGAGGATGTCTTTCGAAGTGGTACAAGTTTCCAGCTCGGCTACCTTCTTCCTCACGCTGCCTCTAAAGGCTCGCATCTTGAAGGCCGAGGCGAACTTCCCCACTGCCGACCCATCTTTACTCTGGCTTGTCTGTTCGGCCAACAAGGGACTGGAAGGCCTTTTACCCCCAGCCGAGGAGGACTCCGTGCTCCCTCTTGACGGACTCTTCCTCAAGAAATCTTTCATCCTTGATAACAAAACAAACGCGCTATTGCCAACACAAGCTTCTTAATCTTGCTTCACAGTTGCCACATGTTAAAGTTCTTTGGTTCATCATCAGTTAAAACTGTCGGATCACAATAACCAGGACACATACATACACACGGCTGTCACAAGCACACGACTTCCCCAGTGCAGACTATAGTTATCACAGTACGGTATCGTATGTACAGGCACTGCTCCAGTTGTTACACTATTTACAGAAGTTCTCTGGAAGCCGCAAGCCGCATGGCAGCGGGTTGGCTGGCGAGGTGTTCCCGGGAGCAGCGAGCGGTACACACACGGCGGCGGCGGCCCTCGTACTAAGCCACCTGCCTGGTCGCCACCCCCGCCCGCCCGCCCGCTGCCACGATCCCCACCTCCTTCCCACCCCCGCCTGTCATGGGAAAACGTCGTAAAACACTTTTCATGGCATTTACAAAACTAACACTAGTGGCGTGACAGGGTGGTGCCTTCCAGTCAGTACGCCGGTCTACACCGTCCACCGGCCGGCTGGCTACCCGGTGTGTGTGGCGATCCCCTGGCAGGCCAGGTAACATCTCCCACCGCTACATGACAAGCACATACAATGTAATTACCACCAGAGAAATCACTGACACAGTTGCTTCCCGCCATCGAGAAATCTTCGGCGGAGAAACCCGCCGGGTACATATATCCGTCAATCATCGAAACCACAGGAAGGGGGGCGCCGCTTCCATACGTCAACACCTGTAAACAGTGCGTGAGCTTCATGTGTAACGATAACAACACATGTACACAGTAAGAGGGCATGTGTAACACTAAATGCTACCCACTCACTGTACAGCAAAGGACAGACTTGGACTGGGTTTAGTTAGACACTTAAAACCAATCCTCACAATTACAATGCGGTGCACAGCGACACCAACACCTCGTCAAAAAACACGAAATGGAGTACAGCCGCCAAAGGAGTCCATTTCTCGGCTCCTGGGGAAAAAAAAATAGCTAGCATAAACGTGGATGCGGCCTAAAATGTAGCAGCACACACTAGGAGTAAAAAGCAGCAGGATCAGTGATCGGAATGTGGTCCGGAACATGTGGGCACCACCAGAGGTCTATCGTCCTCTCCACACACACACACACACACACACACCCAGCCAGCCAGCCTCACTTCCACACATTAGTCTCACTCTAACACTTGTTTTATACTGACCTCACGCGCGCCACAGCATACTGGGCGGTAAATATTGATTAAACTACTACTAAACGCCATGTACACCAGATGTTGCCAACTTTCCTGAGGCACACACACCATAACCTGAGGTTCCTACACTTTCTGTACCACTATACAACAATAATCTCTGCACAACGTATTACAGTTCTTTAAACTATTCAACATTACGTTTACAGCATTACTTAACCCCATCAGCACGAAAGTGCGACGCCTTCAACCAACCGCAGCCCCCCTCCCGCACAATACTAGTGGCAACAGACATCAGCAAAGCATGCAAAGCTAGCTGTGATGGTGTAACCTTTGACCTGGCCCTTAAGAGTCACGGCAAAGAATGTCTACGACGATACGATCCTTAGGTATGTCCGCAAGACCCCAAGCAAATGGCCAGGCCATACATACACTTTAGTCGTACTATCGTACAGTTGTGTGCTAACATGATTAAGGACTATGACATGCGGCTTCCTATTCTCTCTCACGTCCAATCGCCATCTTGTCCATACCCGACTCTGTTTCAAAGAAGTCATCTGAAATGAGCTTTCACACCCAAGCAAGTACTGACGCAGATATATATATATATATATATATATATATATATATATATATATATACAAAAGTCCCATATAAATACATATGGAAAACCAGTTATCCCAAAAATACCTTACAGGGCGAAACAGCTATCAACCCACGGATTCTCAACGCCAGGTAGAGCGACGAAGTCTCCTTAGAAAATAAAACAATCTCAAAGATTCTCATCCAGGCCAGACCCTCGATGGAGGTTAAAAAAAAAAAAAAAGTATAACTGTGCAGCAAAAGTGTCATCGTTCGAAATGCTTTCATAAGCAAATGTAATCACTGGTTTAGCCACCTTTGTCTGAAGCTTAGCAGAACTCACCTCACCAATCTCCCAGAAGCCCTGGTTGTTTTGATTTGATCACTGAACATAAGGTCGTACTCATGCTTACCTTAGAAAGAAGTTATGAGGTGGTGTAATAAAGGTATTCAAATTTTAGCCAAGGCTTTGATAATGTCGACCAAACAAGCTATTTCAGAATATAGTCCTTTTTTTTTATATTTCACATGTATTAACTGATACAAATGCTTGAGCGAACGTTTTACTTCGAATAATGAAAAGTACCTTTTCTTCAGGAGAATCTTTTAATATACGTTAACTTAATGCAATACTAAAGATAAGCTTAAGAATAGACAAATACTCTGCTTCAAGCCCACGACTACTTAGGCCTCCTCGGTTACATATAAAGTTTCCTGGAATTTCTCGAGTCCTATTTTGCTTTTCTACAACAATGTTAATCTCTGCCCGATCTCTTCTGCTGTTACCAACAGCTTCTGCAGGATCCAGAGTTTGATACTGTTTGTAACCCTTTGCTCGTTTAATCCATTCCCGATTTTCATGGGGAGGATCAGGCACACACAACCTTTCCGGTCAGTCATACACATCCTGAACCATGAGATGTGCTAATTACTTCTCCAAAATCCTTCAGGCTGACGAGAATATGAGTGTGAATGTCAAGGCAATGACTGCCGGAAGACCAGCCAATGGCCCCTCCACTGCGGCTCTTGGTCAAGCTGAGGAGGACCACCTCCCACCCCCAGGCGGCTTTCACTGGAGCTGCCTAACTGTATCGGCCGCCACCCCACCCCTGGCTGCTCCACAAGAACCCACCACCAGCCGGGCCGGCCAGCCAAGCCAGCCAGCCCCTCCCACACGAATAAAACCCTTGCCCATCCTCACCCAGGGAACACTTCCTCCAACTTACATAGCCACTGACTACGTCATCACGCGCGATACTCAGCCTAAGCCACTGACTACGTCATCACGCGCGATACTCAGCCTAGTATGTTACTCCACCTTATACCAATAGACGTCCAGTCCAAAACACACACACAAACTGTTACCCCACGTTATGATAACAGTCATTCTATGACCAAAAGTGTTATCCTCGCGTTGTACCAGGTTACAGTCAGTCCATAAGGCAAGTAATAACTTCATTTTTCTTCTAAGGTTCAGTCATCTGTTCTGGATGCTACCTACTCATACACGAAATAGGATACAGGTATGAAAGAAAGGAAGAGTATCAGGTAACAGTCATACAGCAATCTTTTGCAGAACGCTGCAACATTTAACACAATCCACCGCTGTGCAATGCTATTTTCATCAACACTTCGAAACATCATCCAAATGGAACCTCACTAGTTCCGGCATCCCAACAACATGAATAGTTTTTTCCATTCCTCTGTTTGACAACACACCAAGGTCTTCCATATTTTCTTAAGCACATCCTGTTCTACCTCTTTCTTTATCACGCATCATTACAAATCTGAGTTGATGCCATTAAAACTAGCATGATGTTCTGGATGCAAAATCCAAATCAAACTATCGAACTTCACCACAATGAGTTTACCCTTTCACCATCACACTGCAGTGTGTGTACACGAGTTTTCCCTTCATAATTGGTAACGTAAACTGATGCTAAGTAATCCATTATCATTGAGTTTACGTATGACATTATTCTACATACATGCACGCTATAATACTCTAGAATAGACTACAGTAAATCCGATCTAGGTTCTTCCGCATCCACAGCGGAAGCTCTTGACAATAATGCACGATGACGTTAGTCGTATCATACCCTCCTGGGCTCAACGGTACGACCCTGAAGCACGAAAGTACGACCCTTCGGTACGATAGCTTTGGTAGTTTAAGAAGTACCACAGCGGTAAGGTACGGTTTCCTTCAACATATTCAGTACCACACTTGAGCTTTTATTTGCCAACTTTAACTGTAAAATCATTAAGTACTCCACTAACTTGGAGAAGATGACCACCAATACTACACTGACTTAGTGGTGAGACCAACAAAGGCTACACTAATGTTGTGGGGAAACCAGCTATTGGCAAAGGGTTTTTAATGAGCACCACAAAATTATCATAATTCATCAATTCTATATTACTTTCTACGCTGATGGCCTTCTCTTTTTCGTATTCTGAACGCAACAATTTTCCATCTCTTGTTGGTTACCTCTTTTCGCTTGTAGACGCATGAAGCATACCTCACCATCACTACAGACCCTATGACCCTAGAGTGCAAACAACTCATCATGTACTGCCAGGAATCTCACACTCATATGTATAACAATATTCTTGAATGTTAACTCTTAACATACATACCAGACAGTCTTAACCTTTCTACACACTTCCCGGCCCAATACCAAACCGAAGCTCTCGGAACCTGTCAGAAGGTCAATCCCCCGCCTGGTACACATAAGAGGACGTTATGCTTCCACAACTCCCTGGACCAGAGCAGCATGGGACCGTCCGTTCCCTTGACGCACGTTCCTCCAGCAGAACACACCACACCGCTAAGACCCGTCCTACCCTATCATTAAACATTCTTAGCAGTTTGCGCAAATTAACAACTTTCTTCTCTTAAAGTATGTACCAAGCATTAATAACCCAGGTGGTCTCATCTGATAAAATTCTGGTTGGACAAGTAAACTTCATGAGCAATTGAAATACAATACTGAATTGCCTGTTGACGTTCTGGGGACTTCATTTTACTGGATGAGAGAGTGTTTTTGTTCGTAACAATACATAATTCAGCTTCTCTTCACCTGTGGTTACTGTATACAACTGTATGCTGCACTAGCACAACAGGTCTCCCCGCCACACGGGGTCGGAGCATCCAGCCACCTGCCTCCCTTACTTCCACACGTGTGGGCGACGCGTGTCACGCCCAACCTGCACTCTTCACCTCGCGCCCAACATGTGCACCACCCGAGGTGTGTCATTAGTTTCCCACCTCCTAGCCGAGATCCTAACGAACCACCGTAGTTCTCAGGCTCCATCAGTATCTACCACTACATAATAAATCTACCATGACGTTCGCGTGTGGTGGGCAAGGCGGCCGTAGTTTTACTGACAGACAGGGTTAGTATGTATGGGGGACAGGCAGAGCATGCTACCTGCAGGAGTAACGGCACCAGAGGCACCAGCACCAACTATTACCATAAACACCACCACCACTCCCGTGTGGCAGCCACAGCCGCCAAGCCAACTGGCTCCTGTAACCCACACCCACTCTTGCTCGTGCCACTGCAGGAAAGCTATCTGTGTTTCAAGTCATTTCCTTATTCTAACTCCTTCAGCAAGACAGTACGACACTTGGTTACAGCGGTGCTAGAAGGTCGTACCGCAGTATTCATGACACAGACAACCAGAAACATAAGATTCATACAGACTAAAACTGTAACGTAAACAATACAGTGCGACAACCTTCCACAGCGGCTACTGTACCTCTTCTCATTACACTACAGGGTTACGTTATTCCACACTCCCCACTTTTCTAAACTTAAAAGATTCTTTTTTTTTCCAACAAGCCAATCACCCTTCTCGCTTACAGCTTTGATATACAACAAATATAACAGGAGACACATTCCCTGCGAGCGCTTGGTGACTAACTTTTGCTAATAACAGTCTCCAGCGGCCCGTGACGCGGGGTAGAGGCAGGGTCCGCCGGATGTCAAAACACAGGACATCTGTCAGTCAGCCGCCTTACCTAACGGTCAAACAGGTGATGTATATGTGTGTGTGTGTGTTCAATGCATCAGGCCCTCACCCCAACTCTGTGCACCTTACTCATGTATCACTCTACTTTCTACATAAGTGGAGACTGACCCATCCTGCTCGTATTTTTATCATGAATAGAGAGGCCTTAAAAGCCCTCTATAATCTAAGTCATATATTACTTTGCTGTCCATATGGGTACTTACCCACCTGTAACGTGCTTGTATCTATGTACTTAATACATAAGGCCTTCAACCCACCTCTGCAACCTGCCTCATACTCAGGTACATTTTGTACAACCTTGTACCCTCGAGATGTCGACTACCTGTAAAGTCTTGCTCGCGCTACAGCAAGGTGGCCAGGTATACAAGTTATTAAATAACACACGAATCCACCACTCGGGCTACTCCTGCATCTCATCTGGACCTTCTCCATCCTTGGGCCAACAACAGCAGCCAGGCCTCACTGTACACATCATGACTCAAGAACTATTCTTTACCAGCACCTGCAAGCTTTCTCCTCGGGATGTGACTCGGGAGTCAACAAGTGCAAAAATTGAAGAATAAACATACAGGAACCTGATTTGTGTGATCCCTCGACGGTGAATAAAGTGTTGCACCAACAAAAGTAGTAACGTTACCCCCAACAACAACCATCACCACCATCACTACCAGCACCAACAACAGTGGTAACAATGACCTCAAGAACATGAGCCTAAAGCCAGCCTGGGGGTGAGGGGGGCGAGCTGCAGCGTTGCATGTAAACAGGTACACACAACACACAATAAGCCTGACCACAACCTGGTAGCCAGCCGCCGCACCAACAAATAATCCAACACTAACACGGCATACGAACGCAACACACCCATCGTGAAGATAAAAGGATAGCTGTTATTCCCCGCCCTGTGAACCTTACAGACTACTGACCGTTGGGGTCATAAGCTCGAGCTCTCGAGTGCAGGATAGAAGGTTCAACAGATGACAGAGAGCTGACTAAACAATTTGATAATGACAAACCAACCTGAGTGGTGCCAATATCTTAAGTGTCTAACGTAGCTAAGGCGTGCACAGGACGGATCTGAAAAGCTCAGATTTAACGTACAAGCTGCCGTTCCTTCACGTGGGTCACACTCACACCATACCATCCTATCAGACGTACCGGAGGATGAAGCATGTAATGCCTGGGGTTCGAGTGTGGTTATCCAGCATAGTCTACCTCACCAGACCCCAGCAAGAACCAGAATAAACTCGGGTCACGCCCTGACAATGGAGCAGTAAGGCACGTAATAATTACATTACCAGCTCCATCACAGACAGATAATCGCTCTAATTCTCAACAAGAACTCAACTGTAAAGATTTACGCCAACCCGGTACTGGTACCATCAATCACCAGATATAGCTCCGTATACCAGATAAAACTATTCGTTAATACACACACACACACACATATATATATATATATATATGGAGATGTGCTGCCAATGGACTGAACCAGGGCATGTGAAGCTTCCGGGGTAAACCACGGAAAGGTCTGTGGGGCCTGGTTATTATGGATAGGAAGCTGTGGTCTCTGCGCATTACAGTTAGCAGCTAGAGAATGGATGTGAGCGGATGTATTTACATCTGCAGGGCATGGGAGGGGATACCGTGTGGCACTACCATCAATATGTGGGATGGGCCCTGGTCTTCCTGCTGCTGCAATTGATGCCCCGCCCTGGTGGCTGGCTGGCCTACATATGCCTTGGCGACCTCAAGATGGATGTCTTGCGGGGATACTAATTGTAATGGCAGTGTCGAGGGAGGGTCAGTGTGCTGGGAAGGGGCGCACGTACAGTATAAGGCAGGCATGGCCCCCATATGGGGAATGTGAAGGAGGAAAGAAGAGAGAGTTCTCATTAAACCATCTTCAGGTTACCGTACCCCTGATGCCCCACTCCTCCACCTGCAGCAATATAACAAACTGCAGGTGGAAGCGGCTTCAGATTTTCTCCTTAAAGACACACACACACACACACACAGACCCCCTCCAGGTCACCCCGTACAGCTCAATCAAGCGGTCCGTCGTCATCCAGTGTTAAGCAACATAACTGGGCCACAGAGGCCAATATGACCAAAGACCATAACATCTGTACAAAACGTTATTTTCTTCCCTTACCGCGTCAGGAACCATGTGGGCCTCGATTAGCACAAACGAAAACTCACTTTTATCCGGATGTGATAAGACTTTATGCTTTCTCGATGAAAATTTCACCATCAACTATTTGAGACACGGAATAAATATGTACGATTGTCCTTGCCTCTTTCTTCTCTGATGCCGCCGCAGAGCCCTGAAGGCCGGCCATGCCCGTCGGCCGTGATCCCAGGTCATAAAGAGTGGTGATGCTGTGTGCGTCTGTGTGAGGCGAGTGCTGGGCAACCGAGCAGTGTTTAAACGTATGCATGCATGCATGTGCACTTCATCCTTGTTCCGCGAAAGAGCGCCAGGAACAGATGAAGACTGGCCTCTTTTGTTCACATCCACTCTCCAGCTGTCATGTATATTCTATTGTACAATCAACCCAGGACTGATTTCTGCGAAAGAGTCCCGGTTTAACACAGGACATTTCTAAAGGCTTCTGCAGCTCAAGGCTGCACTACTTCCAGCAGAAGGAAGATGTAAAAAAATCCTTTGGAGTGAGAAGTTCTTTGAAGTGACTGTACTCCTAATCCCACACACATTCTCGCCAGAGTTGACTTTTCACTTGAGGTCTACCTTCTACCATGCGGAGCCCAGCAACGCCCTCATGATGAGTTCAGGAAAATTTTAAAATAAGCGTTCTGTGTCTGAAGCGTGGGAGTTGGTCAGTGTGAAGAGAGGTATGGTGGCAGTATGTGTGCTGCCACAAAACAATGACCACAAAAAGCTGTACGTCCTCACCCTACACCAATCAGATGCCAACGCATTACTCTATCCCCTGACTCCAGGTGACCCTGTCGACCCCTTCTGCAAGGTGGCTGGTCCCTCCTGCCTACACACTAGCTTCCTGCTCCAGGCAGAGTACGGCAGGGGCACTGTACTGGTCCACCGCCTCGGGTGGTACTGGTCAGTGTGATGGGGGAAAACTGGTTGCTGTGCCGATAAAAGTGGTAAAGACGGAGGGGGCGATAACTCATGAACAGTTATGATGGTGATGATGTGTGTGTATGTGTGTGCGTGTCTGTGTGTTGGTGGGGGAGGGGGAGGAAGGGGCGTAAGTATATCGTGGGGTGTAGCGTCACTAGCGGTGGCGCAGGTGATGCATGACAGGGGAAGCTCTGACATGATGGTGGCAAAACTGTTGTCTCGACTACAGTATTTGGTGATGATGCTGGCATGTGTCATACAAGGAGAGTGACGGTGACAATGTGTGGTGACGAGAATGGTGGTTTGTGATCCTGTCTCCAACACTGTTCCGCTCGTCTGGTGGCGTGAACGGTGTGGCGTTGGCACCTATATATATATATATATATATATATATATATATATATATATATACATATATATATATATATATATATATATATATATATATATATATATATATATATATATTGTCAAAGGCAGATGGCTAACACCTGGGCAGACGGAACCACTGTGTACCAAATTTCTATCATTATATCAACCAACCTTCAGCACATCACCTCACTTTCTGTCCACCCGTGTAGAAGAGTCAGTTCCCCTCATACACCCTCCCTCACGGAAAATATGGTACTCTTCACACAAAGTGAGGAACTCCCGTTCCGGAATGAGATACCCTCCTCTCTCGCATAATGAGATACCCTTAACGAAATGAGGTACCCCTCACACAACGTAAGGGACACCCTCGCAAAATGAGGTACCTCCCTCGATACAACGTGAAGGTATCCTTCTCAAAAGTTCCTCATGCAACGACACCCCGGATTTCCAGGGAAGGGAATCACGGCCGGAGGGACGATCGGGGTTGGTGTTCATCCGAAGCCATCACGGGCAATAACAGTCCGGAAACTGTCACCTCCGCGCGATGTGTGGCGGCGTTGGGTGGGTGGGTGGCCGGCCGCGCTGGCTGCCTGGTGTGTGTCGCAGGTGCGTGAGGCTGGCTGGCATGTGTTGCAGGTGTGTGTTGCCAGGCGTTGTACCGAAGGTGTTTGCCCAAGTGTACCGCCAGGCTACGATGAGGAGCTATGCCGGGACAGTGTCCCAGGACTGTCGCATGACAGGCTCACAAGAGGGTTTGCGTGACCTACGATGTCGTACGGTTGTGTTATCAGGCTGTCATTAGCTGTGGCAAAGGAGTATTCAGCAATGCTGTCACTTGTGTCTGGTGGTGAAGACAGATGGACACGTGGGCCGGGTAGTGAAAATAGCCGGCCACATGGGCCGGGTAGGGTAATGAAGACAACTGCCCACGTGGGCTGGATGGTGAAGACAGTTGGGCACGTGGGGCCGGGTAGTGAAGACAGCTGGACACGTGGGGCCGGATAATAAAGACAGGTAGCCACGTGGGCCGGATAGTGAAGACAGCAGGCCAAAAAAGAAACAGGATGGTCAGGTGGAGGTGGAGGCCCTCAGGTGGTCGTCAGCCACTGGTGGTCAACACAATGGTTCCTCTGCCACTACCATCACCTCCTCCGCCACTGCCAGTACCATCATTTCCTCCACCACTGCCCCCTACCACACCACCAACACCATCTCCGCTACCGTCACCAGCGGGCCGGACGACAATAACAGGTTATGGTGTAGGCGGGCGAGGATGATGACAGCGAGGAAGCCGTAAGACTGAGGATATTGTGACAAAAAGTAGCGTACCACAGGACCCGGCCGCAAGACAAGATAAAAACCCCCTCGTCCTACAATATAATCTACTCATTCAATTTCCCCCCAGCCGTTCAATTAAATGCATCACGTCCTCACGTTTATTATCCCATTTACCCTTAGGGTCGAATAACTGTTATCAAGGGCCCGGCGTTTGATTTAGCTCGCCTCTAGCCAATGTTCTCTAATGCCAAACATGGCTCTACGTCGACGGCAACTCCCGGTTACACTGGGGGGGAAACATTCATGGCGAGAATATTGGGCCCCAAGGACACCCGCCACCTGGAGAGACTCTCACCCACACGAGGATAAGACCACCACACCCACCGCCCCGCCCCCGAGGACGCCACGATCGCCAACCATCCACCAACCCTGGAGACGCTACATCCACCAACACCCATTTCCGAGTACACGACGACGACGACTACGACGACGACGAAGACCGCCACCACCACCACCACAACCACCTGCCTGAAGCAGGTCGACACACCACCAAACAACCGAGGACACGACGCCACGACTACCGACCACCCTGAAGACACTACCCATCATCCAATAATAAGAAACACCAACATTACCACCAGCACTCCTGCAAACGACCCTCCATGACCACTATCAGCCACACTTACGGCTCCCCTGCCACTCCGCAATTGTTACGTCCATCTTAAGTTTAGTATTGTCTATGCCGAACCACGGAAGGAATAACTTGCCTCAGCGTTGATGTTTCTCAAAACCAGGCAAGAAAAATGTCGAAGAAGCGCTAAGGGAAGGAAACACTTTAGGGAATACATAACAATTCCAAGGTAACGCATGTCTTTTGAATCCCCCCCCACACCACACACACACACACACACACACACACACGTACGTACGTGCACGACTCTACCATTGGCATCACTACCACTACTTCAGTGCCCTGCTGCACATCACCAACAACCTTCAGGAGTAGCCTACGGTAGTCCAACGTCGTCAGCATCAAGCATATCAAGACTGTGATGATGCACATCATCCCGGGTGCAAGACAACAACCTGCCCCCCTGACATCCTTCGGAAAGTCAGAGACTTCAGACTTCTAGGTGTCTCTATAGACTACGGTTTAAAATGAAAGTTATTTCAGCAGGATCATCAAATCTTCCTCATGCCGTCTGTACCTTCTCCGCCGACTGAGATTGCTAGGCGTCCAACCACCTGAGCTCAGGAACGTATACCATTTTCATTCTACCTAAGCTCACATACGCCTCCCCATCTTGGTCCTCCTCGCTAACAGCTACACAGAGGGACCAGCTTAAAAAGAGTGCAGAAAAGGGCATGCGAAATCATCCTGGGCTCTTCTTACACCACCTACCAAGAGGCCCTCATCTCGCCTATCCTGCCCATCCTCTCCGACCAACGTCAGCAGCTGGCTGCTTGTGTACCCCCTCCACTAGTTAGACCACGGAATAGTCGGCAAGCTACTGCGTCACATGATTATTGTGTGGCCATCGGTAACTCAAGGGTGTGCCGCTTTGATAACTGCTTCTTTCCCTACACGTCGAAGCTTTGTAACTCTCTAACTTCTCATGTCTTTCCCAATAACTATGACCTGGCTCATTTCAAGCGACACTTCTTTCACTTTCTAAAAAATTCATAAATACTTTCACTGTCTTTTTTTCCCCTTTCTCATTTCTCTCTATATTTCATTTAGGGCCCGGCCTTGATGTGGACTTTTGTCCGTGACTGGAGCCTTCAACATAAAGAAAAATGAGTATGTATATGTTGGCGTATAGCAATAGGTTACAGTGGTGCGCATGATCTAGTATTTGCTGATAACCACATGGAATGATGAAGCAAGAAAACTTTCCAAGTGCACTTTCGTGTAATGATTTCGTCATCAGGGGAGATACAAGAATGACATAGAAGACTTTGAACTGTCAGTTTATTCACAAAGAAGAGGTGGAGTAAAGATGCCAATGGTACACAAGTGTTTCCGGTTGGTCAACCAGAAACACTTGGGTACTCTCGTACAATTAATTAATCTAGCACATTTAACATAATTATACCATTATGATTCAAACATTCATGTTTATATCCTTGCCATAAAAGATTTGCACTATAAAAGGATTTTGCTATTCCTCATGCACTCATCTCAAATCATAAATACAGTGATCATCCTAAGCAACTAGTCCATAAAACTGCCATACTCATTCTGATTAGACTTTAAAAATGGAAAATAAAAATCAACCGCTTTGCCGCACTATATTTTTCACAAGGTATTCACCAACCAATCTACCACCACGCTACACATGATCTCTTACAACAAACATATCCTAAGCAGTTTCAACCAACCACATAACATTAGTGGCAAAAGATGTCAACAAGTCCTTTGAATATGTTCCCCAACTCTTCTTCACACAAAACGTACTTGACGCTATCCTCCACAACAATGACGGAATGTGGTTGACCAACACAATGGCCAGCCGCCTTGTTAGAGTCCCTCACAATGACTTCATATTACAATGGAGTTACCCAAAGAGCATTTGTTTTTATCTTCCTGCCCTTTTGAATTTCTTCCTACACGACCTCCCATTACCATTGCACAAGGTTCTTTTATATGCGCACAGCCTCACAATCACATAATAGCACCAACATGCCACAGTAGAGACAACGAACATACAGTACTTCACTACACATTTGGAATAATGATTCGCCCAAAACAGAACAACTGCATCTCTGCAAAAGTCTTCAGTTACTCTTTTAACCCCAGATAGACACGAATCCAGCTCATACTCTGCTCTCACCCTTGATGCTGGCACCATTTATTGACAATCACTCCCAGTGAACAAAACACAAATAAATCTAGGCATTATGTATGACACATACAAGGCATTAACTCCCCACACCAAAAATATCAACACAAAAGCAACGCATAAACTAGATGACCTCAGAACACTAAATAGCTTCACATTTGGACAAGAAAAAGAATCACTTAGAAAGCTCTACAATCACTTCATCCCCTCTACTCTAAACTACGCTTCACCTGGAAACCACAGAAAACAGAGCACTCAAAACAACGAATGGTTACCTAACAAGCGCAAGTACTCAACGTTTATACAATGAAAAGAAGATCATCTCAATCCGTTCCCACCCCATCATGCTTAGCGCACATTTCATTACGACAGCGCTAGACTTGTTTCTTCCAATCACTCAATAACTAGCCATTATTCATAAGATAGAAATGAAAAGCCTACACCTGCCTCACACCTCAGCAGCTTCTGCCAACAAATCCCCTCCTCCACCATGAAGTATAACACTGAGAACAATCATACACACTGAAATCATCCAACAAGCACTAGGCAACCACCATCTTAACAACTGTCTTAAGCACCACTGTACCAGACATATTCCCATTTGAAACCACGTTTCCCAGACACACACGAATCATAATTTCCCGTCAGCGCTCTGGACATCACCCACTCCTACATAACTAGAAACATCGATTGAACACATCGCAGGTCCCTACATGCCCACGATGCAATCAGCACAGTGAAGACTCTAAATACGTACTGCTCAATTGCCACGCACTCTCTCCACATACATTTTTACACACGCTTAAAGGACCTAAGGTCTCGCCCGGTGGACGTGGCCAGCTTCCTGAGCGCCGCGGGAGTTTCATGAACAGAGAAGGGAATCCTTGGGAGAGAGAAGTAAGCAGTATGTAATCATTCTGTATGTAACTATCTTTCATTTCCTTACAACGCACAATATATTCACACCAGCTTCAAATATTACATCACTATAGTTGCACTGTACAATAGGAATAACGAAGAGTATTCACATTATTCCAACCGAATGCTGTCTCCGTTACAACATATAGGAACAAAATCTGCCGCAGACTGCTTACAGTGTCTGAAGACGAACAAAGCTACATTAAAAAGGAACTATGATTTATCATCGCTGCCCAGTTTCAAGTGTAAAATTCTCCATTAGTAGAAAAGAGTCTATAGAGATGGCAACTCTTCTCTGCTATTTTATTGGCATGCAACAAAACGCTACCGACTTGCAAAGAAAGGCAACGGGTCTCTTTGAAATCGACGATAAATTTTATGGCAACACCAGTCAAATACCTTATCCCCTAGTGTACCAAGGTACCATCCTTTAACACGATGGTATGATCCTTGAGCACGAGGGTTTGACACCTGAATTTGATCGCATGGCTTTTGGCTTGACTCCTCCAGGTTAGAAAGACATCCAGTCCATTATGCTTAAAGGTTTTCCTGTACATTCATGGTCAGCGGATTAATAGGCCAACAGCAGATTCGCTTACTGACACTAAATTAAACCTAAAAAACTGTGATGCATAAGTCGGCTTCTTGAAATGCTATAGACCACATCCTCTTGAATATTGAGAACGAAAAAATATTTTCCAAGTTCTGTCTGAGCTTAGAGAAAAAGCTTAATGTTCTTTTTGTCATATTTTGGTGAAATCATAAACAGTTGTAACTTTTGTATGAGAAGGATTAAACCTTGGTGCAGATATGTATATTGAATTTCCTTCTTCGATTCTTCAATGACTATTTCAGTTTTTTGCGTCAGTCTCGTATGTTTCATCTACATAGGATTGGTTCTGATTTAATGACAAATTAGCAGTTCAGAGCAAATTTAATCAAGAAACATGCATGCAAACAATTTCAGATTCTTAACTGCAACAATATTGAAAGTTTATCAAAAAAAATGCTTCTATATTGTATATGAATGTATTGAAATTGATAAGACCACCCAACCATTGCTTATAGCCAACATCAGTAATTGTTTAGGGTGAGTTTCACAGTTTCCTCTTGGACAATCATTACGCTGCCATTCGCCATAATCATTCATTTATCTATCATTCCTCAAGATTTCGACTATTTGAGACACTGTCAGCGATCGATGTTCGTAAATGATTACCATCTTCAGTTTTTGACAGATATTCTCACAGTGTTATTATTTCCAAAATATCCTCTTTTCAGGACTAAGTTAAAGGGTAATGAACTGAAAAGACAGTCTTTTTTTTTTGTCGAGTGTTTTAAAGACTGTCAGCTGGTGCTGACAAAGAGCTTGTTAACCAAGTTGTAAATGTCTCACAGTGGCGCAATTAGTTCACTAATGAAGTTTTTTAAATGACATAAAGAGTTCCCAACTCATCCCGAATTTCTCCAGGAGATGCTGTTAGACAAACCGCCCTCCTCCATGAAAGACACTCTCTCATACAGACTATTGTTTTCCCTCAGCGGAATGGTCTCTTTTGGTAATACGTGATTTGTTCCACAAAACTTTTTACATATTTATAAACAGCATTTTGTGAGGTTGAAACAATTGACCAGCAGTCCACATACTTAAAGACGGATGAAAAAAGTAAAAATGAAAGTTGCTGAAAGAATACATACTATTTTTTTATGGGTGTCAGACAAGAATTTAACCAACATGGTGTAGTTAAAGGTTATGTAGTGAGGTTGGTGTTGGTGAATTTACATGTGATGTAAGAAGGGTAGTGTTGGTGCAGTCATAGATGAGGTAGTAAGAGTGGTGCTGGTGTAGTCACGGGTGGTGTAGTGAGATTAGTTTTTGTGTAATCTTAAATGATAATTGTGAGGAATACTACACTAAACTACAATACGACACCAATTATGAGAGCAGTGACGAAGGCGATATGGGGTGAGCGAGTATCGATAAACTTTAGGGAGAATAAGATGTTTTGGAAGGAGGTAAAGAACTTGCCAAAAACAAGAAAACAAGTAGGAACATCGGTTAGAGGGGCAAAACAGGAATTGGTAGCAGATAGTGATGAAGTGAGGAGGAAATGGAATGAGTATTTTGAAAGATTGCTAAAAGTGTTTGATGATAGAGTGGCAAATGTACGGTATTTGGGTCGGGGTGGTGTGCGAAGTGAGAGAGTCAGGGAGAGTGGTTTGGTGAAGAAAGAACAGATGATGAAAGTCTTTCGTAAGAGGAAAGGTAGTAAAGCGGCTGGAGTGGATGGTATTGCAGTTGAATCTTTTAAGAAAGGGAGTGACTGTTTTATAGGAGTGGTGGTAAGAATTTTCAATACATGTGCGAATCATGCTGAAGTGCCTGAATATTGGCAGAATGCGTTTATATTGCCATGATGCAAAGGCAAGGGGAGAGGGGATAAAGGTGAGTATTAAAACCGAAGAGGTATAACTTTGTTGAATGTACCTGGTCAGTTGTGTGGGAGGGTAGTAAATGAAAGAGTGAGGGTATGTACAGAGCATAACACTGGAGAGATACTGTGTGATTTCAAAGGAGGTATAGGGGGTGTGGATCAGCTCTTTGCTTTGAAGAATGTGTATGAGAAATACTTAGAGAAATGGATGGATTTGTATGAGGCATTTACGGATCTGGAGAAAGCATATGACAGGGTTAATAGAGATGCATTGTGGAAAGTCTTAAGAATATATTGTGTGGTATGAAGGTTCCAAGTGAAGGTTGACCTGCGGCAAGGATGTGTTACATCACTATGGTTGTTTACTTTGTTTATAGATGGGGTAGCGAGTAAGGCAAATGCGTGAATCTTAGAGAGAGTGGCGAGTATGCACTTTGTGGAGGATGAGAGGACCTAGGAAGTGAGTTAATTGTTGTTTGCTGATGGTACGGCAGGGGGCAAATTAGAGTGAAATATTGCAGAAATTCTTGACATAAATTGAAAGAGTATGTGAAAGGGGGAAGTTGAAAGTAAATGATTAATAAACGTTAGGTTATTAGATTTAGTAGAGTTGAATGACAGGCTAGCGGGGTGAGTTTCGGTGGAGAAAAATTGGAGGAAGTGAAGGGCTGTAGATACCTGGGAGTAGACATGGCAGCCAATGGAACCATGGAAGCGGAAGTGAGTCATAGGGTGGGGGAGGGGGCAAAGATTCTCGGTGCACTGAAGAATGTGTTGAAAGAAATATTGTTATCTGGGAGGGCAAAAATGGTTATATTTGAAGTTATAGCTGTCCTAATATCATTATATGTATGCGAGGCAAGGGCTATTATAATAAAGCTGTGAGTAAGAGGGTTGATTTGTAGGAAATGAGTATTTGAGGACAATGTGTGGTGTGAGGTTGTTTGATCTAGCATTAATGAAAGGGTAAAAGAGATGTGTTGTAATAAAAAGAATATGGTTAAAAGAGGTGAAGTGTGAGTCCTAAAATTGTTTGAATGTATGGAGAAAATGAGTGACGAAAGGTTTCCAAACAGGAAATATGTGTCAAAAGTGGAGGTAACAAAGAGAACGGGGCGACCGATTTGGATATGGAATGATGGAGTGAAAAAAGATATTGAGCAATCGGGACCTGGTGGAGGGTGAAAGGCGTGCACGGGATACATTGAATTGGAATGGTATTGTCTACTGGGATGGAAGTGCTGTTAGTGGACTCAATTAGGGCATATGAAGTCCCCGGGTTAAGCCATGGAAATGTCTGTGGGGCCTAGATGTGGATAGGGAGCTGTGGTTTTGGTGCATTACGTATGACAGCTAAAGAGGGGATATGAGCTGGTGTGGGTTGTTTCGGTCTGCTCCTAGCGATAACTCATTCAGGCGGGAAACGGCGATCATA
>JAYMFT010000017.1:195488-223105 GCA_038088735.1 Panulirus argus | reverse complement strand
GAAGAAAGACCCATTCCCCCACATACACACATATATACATACATGCACATATATGCACAGTACATACATATACATACAAACATATACATATATACATGCATATACATACACATGCATAAACACATATACATATTCATACTTGCTCGCCCCGTCCATTCCTGATGCCACCCCGCCCCACAGGATATAGCATCGCCAACCCTTGCATCAGCGAGGTAGCGCCAGGAGACAGACGAAACGGCCACATTCGCTCACGCTCAGTCTCTAGCTGTCATGTCGCCTTCTACGACACGCAGGGAATATGTGGGAAGTATTCTTATTTTGATTCATGTATTCCCAATCACAATTCAGCAAGTTTTTCTCCATTTTCATTTCCATCAGGAACCCTATACATCCACATCACCCTCATTTGCATTTGAATCCCTTCACACCAAAATTTGATCCCTTGAATTAAAAGTGCCAAAGCACATTCTCAGCTCCTCCCAGAATATATTCCTTTCTCCTTCAATGTTTACTACTAGTGCATATGCATTGTTTGTTGTCTACTTTCATCCTAACCCATTTCAATTTTGAATTCACATCCTTGTAACCTTTAACATAATAAACAGCTCATTCCTCAACAGAAGAATCCCCCCTATTTGCTCTTGTCCTCTCACTAACCCTAAACTTCACCCTTTGACTATTCCTAATCCACATCATCCCCTTACCCTTCAATTCTGTTTCATTCAAAGCCAGAAGATCTGTTTCTTTTGTAAAACAGAGCACCAGTCATTCCTTTTTTCATTCTCGTTAAAACTACAGACATTCAGATGCTCAGTCTGAGACTTCATATCAAAATCTTTGCCAGGCTCATTTTCAGAAAGTGATAAGAGGAGAGGATTGCTAGCCACATTCTCACAACTCTTAAGTCGCCTCTTAAAACACACTGGAGATACAGAAGCAGTGTTCTTTCTTGTTATTCCCTGCAAATTGTACACATATCACACAATGATACTGGTCTGAAAATTTGTCAAATCATTCTCTTATTCACACTCATATAGCTAATATCCTTCTGGAAGTTATGGTAGGTTTCTATGTCCTTCAAAATATCTTTCCCTCTTTCAAAATAGCTGTCATGTGTATCTGTCTTCTACATTTAACTGGTACAACAATACATAAACTGGTTCATGAAAATTTTACCATTAAAGAATTCAAAGAATGCTTTAGGGAGCAGTCTACTGCAAGTTCCACTGATATCAGTCACATACAGTAGTTGAAAGAAAACTATACAGTATTGTCATACACACAGTTAATATAGTGTACGCCACATGTGAAGCAAGCCAATAGATCAAATGTTATTGGTGTCCTATTCATGCTGGAACTCTGAAAAGTTGAGTCATTTGTTGTAAAAGAAAATGAGAAAAACAGCAAAATTGCCACAAATCTTTCACTATATTCAAGATGACAGTAACATATAGGGAACCAACACAGCAGAAGATAGGGAGATAAATAAAATGAAAACCATGCAAGGAAAGAACCAAAGCTCTAAACAAGTAGCAAAAACACAAAGGAATTCAAACATCAACAAACCATTTGGTGGCATATTAGGGAATTTGGGTTAATGGGGCCAAAATACTTGTCTCCCCAACAAATAAATGAGATGGCAACTTGAGCCAGCCAAGACTGTAAATCACAGAAGTAATGATAATCTAAGGTATGTTTAATCTTTTCATTTTCAGAGCCTCCCCCACCACCACCACTATAAAACTATTAGGCACTGGGATAATCCTCCAAAACAAGTCTGATCCTATCATCCCCCCCAAAGGATGTGGTCTAATTCATAAACCCTGGCCACTCCTTAATATGCCACTGACAACTTTATATTATTTTCATTGTCTCAAGTACTCTCTCATTCTAATTCTGACCCGACAATTTAAGCTGAGTACTGTTCAATATCTAACATTTTCTAAAAGAAAGAATAATAAATCTCAAAGTCAGTTTTCCTTATGAACAGAAAATGAATGAAGAAAGGTCTATTACATTTCAACAATTTGAAACTCTACATGTGATAAGAATGCAAAGGAAAAGCAGAAAAGTTAATCAAGTGCAACATGTGTACATGTGAAACGAAGTGCGTTGGGTGAGAGGTGACAAAGGACCAGGTAAGAGTGCACCACAGGTAGCGAAGCAATACCAAGCATACCTAAATCTCCACTAGAGGAGGACTCGGTAAAGCTGGGGGTTCCCTCAGTCCAGGTAGGGGTACTACCCTCTACTGAGAGCGGGGGAGTCCAGGTGAGGGTACGGACCATTGGAGTTGGTCCCACACTAGAGTCCACACTCAGCGTTGATCGTGAGTCTGTCCGAGGCTCCAGGTGAACGTCACTCACGCTGCGTACACAACACCATCACCTGTTAGTCCACCATGCCCAGATAGCAAAACACACCCACACTGTGTAGTGACTCTGACTCAGCTCTACTGCCACATTTTCTGATACTGATCATCTTATGACCAATTTGGAAATAAGTTCTGTGACAGTAGATACGAGACAGATAAGATTTCAGTACAGATGTTAACAAATCTGTAAAAGCCAAGTGCATACACTGTATACTCTACTGGCATGCTTAGGTATTTGGTTAAAGTAGCTAGGAGACCTCAGCATTAGTAGTTAATGTCATTTCATGCTCCAAACCCCTAAAAAATGGCTGATATTTTCTACACACTTCAGGATTCTGATTTCAAGAAGGAAATATTTGCTGTGAGGTAAGAATGATATCAGATATTCTATTTATGTATAAAACTAATGAAAAATGTTACAATAACTTGGGTAATTTTTCTACATCACCTGAAAACAAGCCTGGATTTCAAATGAAAAATAGTACAAAGGCATTTAGCATCAGCATAATCAAGAACGCATTGCAAATTTTTTATATTCTTATGTACTGTTCCTGTATGAAACCTGTTGATCATGACTAAAAAATACTTTTTCACAAAAGTAAAGTATCTCTTCAAGACAAAACTTCTATGAATAACCACAATGGGTATACAAGAATCCATCCTTAGAATATGAAAAGAAATATATTGCTCTTACATTAACATTAACCAAAAAAACTTTAACTTATGATCATGTGCTAAATCGAAAACTATCAAATAATATTTCTGTTTTGGATAAACAGCAAAGTAAGGAAACAGTTCTACTGCTGACTCCTCAAATGGTATACAATCATCATTTCAAGCATGAACAACTTTAAATATATTTTAATGATAAACTGAAACATTACTAAGGAAACTTCAGCTATAGTGTTCATGAAGTACCTTACACCTGGAATATAAGAGCTTAAGTGAACTTTCTAATTCTAACCATAGCAGTAACATGATTATGTGAAATAAAGCACATTAACCCAAACAAATGAAAGGAGCATTACAATTATTCCTCAAAACTCACAGCTGTGGCATATAAGAGACAGATTCCAGAAAAGGAATCAAAGCTTATTAAAACTGCAATGAAATACTGAATAAAAGAATGGAAACACATTTCTAATACAGTAACTGATTCATCAAAACTCAGATGACTATCATTACTACTGTAATTATATTCTTTGCTATTATCATCATCATTATTATCATTATCATTATTATCATTTTCATACTTGTTTGCTGTTTCTTTGCCTTAGCAAAGCTCTGTCAGGAGCAGACAAAAAAGCCTTGGCAAAAACATCCTTGATTGGCTCCTTCTATTCCTTCTTTTGCACACTAATAGTACAAGAGAGAAAGGTTTTCAGTATCCTGCTCCTTTCCCTCTAAGTTGCCTTCTACAAAATGTTGGAGATATGTAGGAAGTATTCTTTTTTCTTTTTTTTCCCAATCCCAAGGGAAAGCATATAATAATAATAATAATGATAATAAAAATAATAATAAACGAATCCATTATCACCCTCCTGCAAAATGACCTTTTTCCATACATTCCTCAATGCTCCCAGAACCTTCAACTCCTGACCAACTCTATGACAATGTTGTATGAATATGAGGATGAAATAGAGATGAGAATGTGCGGGGTGTGTGTGAAAGGAGAAAGTTGAAAGTAAATATAAATAAAATCAAGGGTACTGGAATCAGCAGCAGAAAATGGCAGGTTAGATGGAGCGTGTCTGAATGGAGAGAACTTGAACGAAGTGTGATGATTTTGATACCTGGGAAAGTCTATGGCAGTTAAGGAACTATGGAAACTGAGGATAGCCATAAGGTGGGTGTGGGGGTTAAGGTTATGGGCACAATGAGGAGTGTTTGAAAAGAAAGGTTACTACCGACGAGAGTAAAGATAGGCATGTATGATGGAATAGTAGCCCTGATGGTGCTGTATAGATGCAAGGTGTGGGCTATAGATGAGAAGCTATGGAAGAGGATGAATGAGTTGGAAAGTAAATTTTTTGAGCACAATATGTGGTGTGAGGAGAGCTTATCAAAAAGAAATGATAAGGTAAGAGATGTAATATGGGTTATTTGAGGAGCACAGTTGAGAAAGCTGAAGAGTGTGCTGAAATGATCTAGGCATATGGAAAGGAGTGCTGAGAGGTTGGCAAAAAGGCTGTATGTGTCAGTAGAGGAGGGGACAAGAAGGGGAATACTTCTCTATCTACTCGCAAACACCTCTTACTCTCTTGATAAAAACTCCTTGCTGCTTTTCTCCTACATCACATATTTGCAGATCCTTCTACAAAGTAAGTCTATTATCTTTATCATATGCATTCTTCTGATCCAGAAATGCCTCATTCAAATCCTTGTTTCTCTAAGTGTTTCTCACAGATATTCTTCAAAGCAATCACCTGATTCAAACATCCTCTACCAATCCTGAAACTAAATTGTTCTTCCCCAGTCTGATGCTCTATGCATGCCACCATCCTCTCAATCACCACTCTCCCATACAACTTATTAGGTAAACTCAACAAACTTATACTTCTGTAACCCAAACAATCACCTTTATCCAACGTCCCAATCCTAATTTATCAATCAACAACAAAGTCACAGTCACCCAGTTTAGAGGTTCAGCTACAACTCCATCCACACCAGCCCTTTAGTCACATTTCATCACTTGCTATCCTTTCTCATTCATCCACCTCCCATCTTCCATACGTCATGTAATTCTCTCAAATAAGCCAGCACTGCTTCACTAAATAAGTCATATTCCTCACCTATTCCCTAGCTTCATTTACTCTTACCTTTTGACATTCTCTGTTCACTCTCTCTCCTGGTATCTCTTCACACAAGCCTCTTTCTTTATCTCACTTTCAATACCCTTCTCTCACCAATATCATTTACTCTGCAAATCTTCACTCTTGCATCCACCAAGTTATGATCAGACATCCCACCAGCTGCCCATCTCAGCACATTCAAATCTAAGAGTCTCTCCTGTGCACACCTGTCAATTAGTATGGATTCCAACAATGCTCACTTACCATCTTTCCTATTCACCCATGTATACTTATGGATGTCCATTTCTAAACCAGGTATTCCCAGTTATTCCCAGTCAGCACACGACACCAAAAGTTGTTCATCATTTCCACTTACATCACTGAATACACAATGCCTCCTCATCATCTCATTAATACCCATCTCTCACATCAATCCTGCTAACACAATCACTCAGCACATCCTAAAACAATCAACTTTCTTTGTCAGTCTTCTCACAGCCAGGTGCATTGAGCACTCATAATTACCCACCTTTTGCAGGAAACCTTCAATACTTTTCTGTGTGTTAAACTACTATCATTGATGCTTTGTTTGAAGTTTTCTTCAGATCAATTGCAGTTATGTCTGAGAAAGATACTATTATTCTCAACTGTCACCTCCATTACATAATTATCTATGCTTGGGTCATCTGGAACTGATTACAACCACATGTAAAACATTGTTTCAATAGTTTTTCCACATGATTCTTATTTCTCCTAGCAGTACACTGAATAATCATTCTAGCTTCCTGGTTGGGCTGTCTTATATTTTTGTCTGATTTATTTCCAATATGTTTTATGATATTCTAGAAGACTTAATACCTCTATCTTCTCTGTTGAGATACTTTCAGGTTTAACACATTTTCTTTAATACTTTCAATTTGCAGCCACGTAAATTATCATATATCTTTCCCTTCTTCTTTCAAGAAATAAAGTTGCAGTTCCTTAAGCCTTCTGTTGTAGTCCATTTGTTCCATCCCCTTGATTCTGCTCGTGAAAGGCACCTGAATAATATCAGTTTATTTTTTGCTTCAATGGTGATCATACAAAATATCAGTAATCAATATTCGGCCCTTTATATACTCAAACACTCTCATTAACAGGATTCTATCTCTTGATGAAAAAGTTCTCAGAATCATACCACTCATCTCGTGATAACAATATCTTCCAAGTATGCTCTCTGAAATCTCTTTCCTCATCTATGATGACTCCCAAATCTTTTAAATTTGTTCCATTTTCTATTACTCTCTCTGCTGGGCCATTATATGGTATTACTGATGTATTCTTCCTTGTCCCATACCTTATTTGCTCAAATTCATCTTCAATGAATTCCATCAAGCTCACTTCTGCCCATTTGTAGATTGCGTCTAAACCTTTTTGAATCACCTTTTGTTCAACTTCTGTTCCCATTATTTTTGTTTACTCTGGTGTCATCAGCAAAGCTCCTTACTGTGCTTTTCTCTACCTTACAGTCAGTGTGGAATCCACCACAAAAAGTATTGCGGCCAATACCATCCTCTGTGGTACCCCACATAGGACATTCTCCTATGACATGGTTCCATTTACTAAAACTAACTATTTGTCAGTTAAAAATCTCTAAACCATCTTCTTATTTTACCTTAAAGTTATATCTTGCTACTTTCTCCACTAATATATAGTTGCTTATTTTGTATATGACTTTGCAAAGCCAAGAGAAACAGCATCCATTCTTTTCCCTTGGATTAAACTTTCATATATATCATTGTAATGAACTAATACCTGGGTTTGCATAATTTTTCCTGACACAAATCCATGTTGGCCTTTGTTTATGTGGCTGTCCTTTTATAACTCTTTCAAAGACTTTTATTACATGCAAAGTCAATGTAACTGGTGGGAATTGTCTAGGTATCAGGTGCAAACTCCTTTGTGTATCAGTGTTACATATGCCAAACTGTAAATGTTGGCAATTTTGCTTTCATTCAGATTTTGCATCAGTAACATCACTGGTATCACTATTGCTCTTTTCATCTTTTGGTATCACTATTGCTCTTTTCATCTTTTGGTATCACTATTGCTCTTTTCATCTTTCTGAAGAATATGGCTGGGATTCCATCTGGTCCTGAAGCTGAATTTTCTCTGAGCTGATCACTCGCACTGATTATACAATCTTTCAACATTTCAATAACTTACTTTCTTTTCTTTCATGCTTGATCACTGTTTCCCACATTAGCAAGGAAGCACCAGGAACAGATGAAGAATATCCATATCTGCCCACATACATTCTCTAGCTGTCATGTGCAATGCACAGAAAACACAGCTCCCTATCTACAACCAGATCCTACAGATCTTCCCATGGTTTACCTTAAATGCTTCACATGCCCTGGTTCAGTCCACTTATTCAATCACACCACCTCACACCATATATTGTCCTAAAACATTTCATTTCCAGCATATCCACCCTCCTCCACACAGGTTTATCTATTGCCCATACCTCGCAAATGCACAATATTGTTGGGACTACTATTCCTTCATAAATACCAACTTTTACCCTTCCACATGTTCTTCAGCACTCCTGGAACCTTCATCCCCCTCACCCACCCTGTGATTCACTTCCACTTCCCTGATTTCATTCGCTCCCAAATCCACTCCCAGATATCTAAAACACTTTAGTTCCTCAAATATTTTCTCCATTCAAACTCACCCCCAACTAACCTGTCCTTCAATCCTGCTAAACCTTAAAACCTTGCTTTTATTCACATTTACACTCAACTTACTCCTTTCACACACTTCCAAACTCAGTCACCAACTACTGCAGTTTATCACTCACATCTGCCACCTGTGCTATATCATCAGCAAACTAGAGGCTTACTTCCCAAGCCATCTCATCCCTAATAGACTGCATGGTCACCTCTCTCTCCAAGTCTCTCACATTTACCTCTCTTACCACCCCATCCAAAAACAAATTGAAAAACTATGGTGACACCACACATCCCTGCCACAGACCAAACTTCACTTGGAACCATTCACTATCCTCTCTCCCTACTTGCAGACATCCCTTACACCCTTGAAAAAAATTTGTCACAGCTTCTAGCAGCTTTCCTCCCACAAAGTACATTTCTAAACCTTCCACTAGGCATCCCTATCATCCCCACCATATGCTTTCTCCAGATCTAAAAATGCCACATATAAATCCATTTGTTTCTCTAAGCATTTGTCACACACATTCTTTAAAGCATCCACATCCTACACCACTTCTGAAACAACACTGCTCCTCTCCAATCTGATGTTCCGTACATGTCTTCATCCTCTCAATCAATTCCCTCCCATACAACTTACCAGGTACACTCACCAAATTTCTACCTCTGTAGCTTGAACATTCACCTTTATCCCCCACACCTTTAAGCAATGACACTATACATGTATTCTGCCAATCCTCAGGAACCTCATCATGATCCATACATACATTGAAAATACTGAAAATCCTTACCAAACAATCAACAACACAGTCACCCCCTCTCTTAATAAGTTTAACAGCAATACCATCCACTCCAGCCGCCTTGCCACATTTCATCTTACAGAAGGCTTTCACCACCTCTTCTTTCTTCATGAAACCACTCTCCAAGACTCTCTCACTTCACATACCAACCTGACCCAAACACCCTAAATCTGCTACTCTATCATCAAATATTTATAAGTGCATTTTCAGCATACCAACAAAGCAGTTCATCTTCCAATTTCTCACCTACAATTTCAACTGAATACCAATTTATATTGTTCAATCATCATCCTGAATATTTCCTTACAGTCATTTTCATATCTACTTCCTGCCTTTAAGAATTAAAATTTTTTTCTTGTTTTCAGCAGTGTTCATGTATATAAATTGTATCTTTGGATTTTTTCCATGTTTAATACCTACCTACTTATAAGTACCTATGTCAAGATTTTGCCATAATGGCGAGGCTAGAACAGACTACTCACTGCTTATCATGCTTAATCAATAGGAGTACTCTTAGCTGCCACCTGCATTACATAAGTATCTACTCTTGGTTCATCAGAGACTAATTTCAACCATGTCAAGAACTCTTTAAGTGTTTTTATAGTTGTTCCATGCATGTTTCTTATTTCTCCTAGTATTATGATACACAATCATTCCATCCTTGTACGGAGCACTTTCCTCACATGTGAGGAGGTTCTAGCTTTATATACTTACCAAACAAAGTTGGGTCAATGGCAGTCTGACTCAACTCTCCCAGTCTGACCTAAAATTTGACCCTCTTATCCTGTCAAAATGTTGGTTCCTTCCCTCTTCTATGGATTATAATTTACTTTTTGCTTCTAACAGATGGCTGATTGTGTTCCCTCACCATTAGCTAAAACTAAGCACTACTCAGCAAGAAACCATGTAAAATAATTGCTGTATTACTGTTAGCATTTCAAATGTGGGCTATTTTGATATCTGCATCTTTCCCTACATCTATGAAGTTTTTCAACTTTCTACTCCATCATCTCTTTCCTTACAAATGTGACTGGATATACCACACTTTTTCTTATTTCCCACCAGTCATTAACCCTTTTTATAACTGAGTTAAGGCCTGGCCTCAAAATGGACTTTTGCCTGTGACTTGGAGGGGAAATTCTTTACACAAAAAATTTTGAGCACAAACATAGGCTTACAGTGAATTTCTATCATCTGATCCAGTTATCTACTAAAATCAAAATGAGCAAACAAACCAAAATGCATTCTTGTGCAGTACATGATGACTGAAACACTACAAGCTATTTTGAAAACAAAAAAAACTAATCCTGGGTAAAGGACTATTTCTTAAATTTCCTTTATGAAGTTTGCATTTCCTGGATGACATTAACACAGATCTATCACACAGTGCATAAAAATATGATTTTTTGTATAATACTCAACACCAGTTCCTTTAAAACACGATTCTTTAAATCATCAATTATGACAAACTAATTATGAATTCCTCACAAAAAATTCTTGCAATAGATATCTATGTAATTAATTAATATGTATAATGAACATAATACAAGTTTCACAAGAATTCCTCTCACTTTGTTCTAACCTATGGTATCATCAGCATTTATCTAAATTCACATTTAATATTATTACAATAAGTTAAGAAATATTTCTTCTTGAACATAATCAAGATTACTTTTCACAGAACAAATATTTACTTTCTTTAGTATCTGTTATTCTAATTATTGCAAATGATAGGAAAAGACTCTAATAGAGAAGATCCAAACAATGCTAATGGAGAGCAAGTAGACATAAATAATAAGCTATAACAAACAAAGGCACCCCAATTAAAAAGTACAACATACAAACAAGTAATTACATTAATAGAGGACACATAAAAACCATTCTCATAAAAAATGGAAATCTATTAGCACTTCATTCTTAGAGGGAAACACACTTAAATAACAACATATAAAACAGATAAGACTCCATTACATATCTATATTGTGTTATATCTAAGTATATCTGTCCATTTATATGAAAGCTTATAAATCTGCATTAAATCTATAGACACACTGGCTATGTACATATACAAGGAATTCTAAACAAAGTTAATAGTTTCAATACACAAGAACTATTACTTCCAACCAAAAGTGAAACAATCATAAACCTGTCAGAAATGCCTAAATACCTATAAACAAAAGATTTTTTAACCTTGATTACGAAAATATTATATTTTCAACATAAATATGGGAGCACCAAAAATTAGAAAAAAAGTGATCTCCAGTTTCTTAAGTTTCAATGATAAGTGCCCTTGATAAAATATGAAGCCATATTCATACACACCTTCAAAACACTTTCTCACCTTATCAAGGAAGCATCAGGAACAACTGAACAATGACCTCCCTTCCACACATTCATTCCTTACCTATGATGCCTAATACACTGAAACCAGAGCCCAACATTCACAGATAAACCAAAGATACTATTTCATGTTCTATCTTCACCACTTTATCCGGCCAAGTTCAGCCCAATGACAACATGTCTCCACCCCATACTGCATCAATCCAATCCATTCTACACAGTGCAAGTCTCTTGGACTTTTAATGTTCAGACAGCCCTGAGCCTCCTTCACTCCACTCTTCCATCTCCTTTGTCTCCCTCTCCCCTTTGCTCCTTCCACTTTTGACACATATACCCTCTTAGTCAGTCTTTCTTCAGTCATTTTCTGCTTACATCTAAGCCATTTTAGCACAGCTTAAACAGTTCTCATAATTAAACAGCACTTACTACCACAGATCTCTCTGGCACTTTCACTCCCCCTACAATTACTTCATCGCACACCAAACTTTGTCCTCAGGCATTTCATTTCTCTCACATCCACCCTCCTACTTCCCTTGCCTGCAAGGCACAAAAGACATCCATACAACACTGCTGGGACTACTATACTTTCAAACATACCGATCCTTGTCCACAGATAATGATCTGTCTTTTCACATGCTCCTTAGCATACCCAAGAACTTAGCCCCTTCTTCCACCCTATGACTCATTTCAGCCACTATGGTTCCATATGCAACCATATTCACTCCCAGATAACCAAAACACTCTACTTTCTCCAGGACCTCTCCATTCAAACATGCATTCAAACCAACTTGTCTTGCCCTCTGCTACAACTCTACCTCAATTTTGTTTACTTTCTCCTTTCACACACTATACCAAACTCTGACACTGACTTCTGGAGTGTCGAAGTTTCTCCCTGGACTCTCACCAGAGCCATGTCATCTGCAAACATTAACTCCTCAGCATCCTAATCCATAGCATACTGTATACCTGTCCCTTAATCCATGACCCATGCATTATCCTACATCAACACCCCAACTATGAAAAATTAAACAGCCCTGGGGACATCATATACCTTTGATGCAGACTCATCTTCTTCCACTCTCACTTGCACACACACCAGAAAGACTTAGTAAAGATTCATTACTGCATCTAGTAACTTTACTTCTATACCATTCATTTGCAACACCAATAATGACAAACATGATGCAGAAAGAAGTATGTTTATACTGAAATATATTCAAAATAACTGAAAAAATCAACAGATACAGACAGGCCCCGTTATATGTCTGAGATGGGTTCCTGAGGAATGTGACCTTAAGTGGGAAAACTTATGGTAAATTTGTCTTTCCACTAAACTAATGATATAAACTGGGGTTTCATTCTTAGGGTACATTCCGAGTTAAAGTTCTGTTGCTAAAATATGAAAGAAAATATCAATCAGGTTCCAATACTGCATTATCAAAATTTTAATAGATAATATAAAATTACAGTAAAGAAATACAAGATACACTCACCTGAGATGTTTATTCTTTATGCTTTAGAACAAAATTTTAGCCTTTCCCTGAATAACCAACATGCTAAGTGGCATGTTACAATGATTTTGACATTTGATCCATACACTTAGAAGTGTTTCCATGTTTTCCATAACATCTATTACAAAAGTTATCTAAGGAGCAATTAAAAGGTGTGATACTTACAATAAATTCTTTTATTTTGTGTGCATTAACATGAAATGTTCTCACTGATGTTGGTTAGGGACAGCCTATAGTCCTCAATAAAAAAGGTTTAAAACATCTTGTTTTACTTCTAGAATAATACCTCTCCTTGGTTTAATTTTACCAAAGGTATAGTTATCACCTGCTGGGCATTTTCCCACCATATTTCTAAGGACTTCATAAGGTTCTAATAATCTTGTTTTGAAGTCAGTTAAAAGAGATGCACACGATGAAGAATTGGTAGTGCTAGGTGAAACTAACAACTGTGGTGGGATGCCAGGAGAAATGACAATTGTTTAATGCTACAAGTAACAAATTAGTCTGCAGCTATCATATCAGTATGCAATCTAAAATTCTTTGGAATTTTTTTCAAGTTCCAGGTAAATGTTGCTTAAGTCATCAATAATTTATTTATACAAAAAACAACTTGTATTGGTGTGACTTATAATGGAGCCTTTCTGTATTAAAAAATTCTTTATTCCACTTCATATAACAATCCAGTAAACCTACATGAAATTAGAATAATGAAATTTCCACATAAGTTCTTTATGAAAATTTAGAAAAACTTTTAAGAACCTAATAAAATTTCTTAACAAGGGCAATCTTCCATAGACCTCAACAGGTACTCTTACATTCATTTCAGCTTCAAATGAATTTGCTAGGGGGGGGGGGGAACTTTTGCCTTTAATTGTTGGTCATATACAGACAATATCTGGAAACGTCAGAATTCAATGAGAAGCCAAGGCGTGCTAATACATATATGTACAATCAATGATTTAACATGTATATGACAACTGTCAGTGCGCCATCTAGCTTTTTAGTCACCTCTAAAGCAAATGGTATCATTTAGTCTAGCATCAATCATGACTGAGCGGTTGATCACCCATGGGCAAACCACAACAAGCAGTCTGCTAACTCTACCCTACAAGTCAGATTGCTTATCTCCACCACTCTGTATCCTGTGTAATTCATTACACAAGTGTTAAATATTACAAAAGATACAGAGTCATATGTTAATAATCAACACTCACTAATTGTGCCTATAAAGCTACCACTGAGATTTAATGACAACTAAATTTTTAGTTCTCCCTGTATGTTGTAAATACAAGTTTTCCTCTTTTAATCCTACGGCCTAAATTTCCAAATCAATTTGAAAAAGCAATGTAAAAAAAACAACCATTGGTGAAACAACTATTTTTTTCTATCACTGAAAAATCTGTCCATGCCAGGCAGGTTGCACAAACCAAAACCATGTGAGGGCTCACTACCTTACAGCGGTGGATTTTATCTCCTTATAGCTAACAAGCACAGGTTCAGTGACACTTTGGGGGTCCTCAGCAAGGCCCTTAAAGCGCAACTTTTGACCCTTTCTGAGAAAAGAAAAACCAGGGGAACAGTTTGCATGATGGCTAACAACAATTACAAAAGCTCTGCAGTTAACCCAAATGCTAATTAAACCATAACGATACTCAGAAAATGCTATATATCCAATAAAGGTCATATAATAAATGAAGTTAAATGATTACTTAAAATAATGAAAGTGCAGTAAAACTTAAAAAGTGAGGATGTGATCTTTGGTTAGGCACTGTCAGTACTGGGATGCAGGTATCTTGACTTTAAGCATACATGAATAGTGCATTGTATGTTGGGAAAAGATCCTATTTCAAATACAAGCTGATTCTAAAATCAGAAAGGTTTCTACTTTAAATTGTGTGATTCAACTTATTTCATACTAATCTGTATTTTGTTTTAAATCTAACTGCTTCTCCCACCTTAGTGAGGTAGAATCAAGAACAAAGGAACATTGGTTCCATTTGCAAGCATCCATTCTCTAGCTGTCATGTATATGATGTATTGAAACCAGATCTTTCTATCCACATCAAAACTCCACAGACCAATTCAAAAGCCCTTGTTCAGCCCATAAATGGCATGTTGCTCCCCTATACATCTAATCAATCCAATTCATTCTACTCCACACAAGCCTTCCACCTTTCTGAATGCTCAAGCCCCAGTAACACAAAGCCTTCTTCACTACATCCTTCCATCTCCTGGCTTCCCCCTCCCCTTCCTCCATCCAATTCTGACTTGTGGATTTTCTTACTCTACTTTTCCCTGCTTCTTCTTTTCATATTTCCAAACCATTTCGCATACCCTGATCAGCTTTCTCTCTCAGACTGTGCTTACTACCACATCTCTCTCTTATACTCATTCTTAACACAATCAACCCACCTCACACTACACAGTCCTCGTACTTCTTTAACAAGACCACCCTCTTCCTTTCTTTATCAGGAAAGGCCCAGGTTTCCAATCATATAACACTGTTGGAAATATAATACCTTTAAACATATCCACCTTCAACCTGACAAACACTAACCTCCTCTTCCCCATACTCCTTTATGCATCCAGGACCTTAGCCTCCTCTTCCATCCTATAACTCACTTCATCCCTCATGGTTCCATCTACTGCCACTCCAAGGTACCTAAATCACTCAACTGCCTCTAGGTCTTTTCCATTCATGCTTATGCTCAAGTCATCCTGTCTCATCCTCAGGCTACACCTCATTATCTCACTTCATTTACATTTACCCTCAAAAACTATTCCAGACTCTGTCATGAGCTTCTTTGAAGTCCACTACCAAAGCCATGAACCTTCAAAACATCTTTTATTATATCCTTAAACCTCCTCCTTGGATTTCCCCTTTTCCTAGTTCCCTCCACTTCCTACATGTATACCCTCTTTTTCATCCTTTCCTTATCATCCTCTCCATAAGCCCAAATCATTTCAGAACAACCTCTTTGACTCTCTCATGCATACTCCTCTTACTACCACACCTCTTTCTTAAGAAACCCTATAATTTCTTATTCAATCACCCCTTTTCACAACACACAGCATCCACAAACATTTCAGTTCCATTACATCCACCCTTTTCATGTCTCCATGCAGGTGATATGAGAATAAAATTCTTACAGACCTATTTCCATGGAAGGAGTAGTAAGTATTAAAATAACAGCAAAAAATTAAGAAGCTGTTTCATCTTTAACAGACTAAGTTTATAAAAACTGTGTGGCACCTAAGACATCCTTAACATTTCTGAGCATTTCTTTTCAACTAACTGCCTTTCCTGCACTTCATGACTAAATGTCAGGAACAGAAAAAAAATTCTCCTTTGTTCACACCCAGTCTAAAGCTGTCATGAACAAAACATATCAGAATAATATGCTATGAGTAAAAAAACAATGAAAATTAAACAAATTAAGTAATAATTCATTCCAACTTTGTCAAATTAAGATTTCTTTAATGTGGATGAAACTTTTAAACAGTAAACTGAGCATCAAAAACTGGACATGATCTGTGAGAATGCAACTTCTTACAATCTCTAATCTTCTGCATTACTAACATGCAAAAATATCAAAATTCTTTCTTCAACATTAATCTCATCCCATTTCTGAAAAATAATTAAACAATAACTAATGTATGTATCTCCATCAAGGATTCTTCCTTCTTCAAAGCCATGAGATATACTATGTAAGCTTATTTCTACAAACTGACTCAGGAAACTATATCAAGAAGATTTATCTTTCATCATTCAAGCACATTAAATGCTACAGCAATTGGAGCATGACAAAGGATGTATCAGTATTCTGAGGGATAAAAAACTTTTCTGTACCTTAGACAAAGCCCAATGAGCACCTGAGAGAACACTTGCTCAGCATTGTTGGGGGTAGTGGGTTAAAACACAGTTTGACTTCAAGTATAGAATGTATCCATGGGATGCAGCCTCCTCAAACAACACAGTACTGATGAGGCTGGTAGATACCTATTCACTGGGGCCAAAAACAATACATCAACATACCTAAGCCTATGACATCATGCCACATAAGTGAGGTAGTGCCAAGTAGTAAGTCACCACTCATCACTGACCACTGTAATTTATGCCTTGACCCTTTTACTGTCAAAAGACAAATAATGGGTTTTCAAAACAGAATAGGGGAAAAAGGGGAAGGAAAAATACACAGATAGTCAGTGGGCTCAATCTATGATGAAGAAAAGCATTTTCAACCTTCAAAATCTTCATTTCTCTTAATGAAGGAGGTGAAACTTAAAGAAAAACCCACAAAAAACAAAGAAATAGCCTATCTTTAATAACAACCTGGCCCTTTCACTCTGAATCATTCTATTCAAAAGTGGCAAATCCAAATATAAACAAGAAAGTTCACCAGATCTAAAACTAAGGTACTGTATTGTCAAATAAAAGTTCACATCAGATGTCAACCTACCTTGCTTATTGATTACCATCAAAAATTCCTCATGAGATGTCCTTACATCATGGGCAAACAGCCCTACTTATGAAAGGAAAACCAAATCTTTGACATATATGAAAAAGTTTCTTGCTGATAAAGGCTTCAATGAGCCTATATAGACAAACAATTGTTCCCCTGTTTAATTTGCAATGAAGCCAAGGAATTTTTATGAATCTTGAATGGATATCATGGATGATTTTCCTAGGAAAATTTTTTTTCAAGACTATCAAAATATATCTATCACTATAAGTCTCTCTCTCTCTCTCTCTCTCTCTCTCTCTCTCTCTCAGCTGTTACAAGTAGAAAACCTCAACAAAAAATCTGATTATGAAGTAGTGGGCCATAAGATAAAGGACACCCCTAGTGTGAGAGATCTAGGGGTCACTGTCTCCTATACCTTCTAAGTCTCCCAGCACCACAATGAAGCTGCCAAGAAAGCAAAGAGGATGTCAGGATTTATCAACAGAAACTTAATGTACAAAAGCAAGGATGTGATACTGGCACCATACCTAAGTCTAGTTAGACCACACCTTAAATATACGGTGCAGTTTTGGGCCCCCACTTATGCAAGGATATTCTTATATTGCACCAGTGCAGAGAAGAGCAACTAAATTGACTCCTTCCTTAAGTAAAAAACTATACGAGGAGAGATTACAAAGAATTAAATTTGTTTTCCCTAAGCAAGAGGTGCCTCCCAGGCAAATTAATAGAATGTTTCAAAATACTTAAGGGGTTCAACATTGATAGTGATAATTTCTTTACAGTAATGTTAGCATTACCGATGAAAGGAAATGGATTAAAACTCACTGGTCAATAAGTTAATCTGGACTCCCCAAAATATTTCTTTTACCAACGACTTTATTGATGTATGGAATAAGCTTCCAGAAAATGTTGTTCAGTGTAAAAACCTTAACATCTTTAAAATTAGGCTTGATCATCACTTGGCTCTCTCCTGTAATGAATAATCTATTTAATCAGTCCTTATAATGAGGTGGTATTTCATGCTACCTTCTCAACCACTAATCTCACTCTGGCCATGATGTGGTAACATACTGACATTGATTAACCCATGTCACCTGCTTTTGAGAGAGTAAATAAGAGTTATTGTATCATTCTTCAATATCAGGAATAACATGAGCATGGTAAGTCATGAGGCTGGAGCTCTAGTTCATCTTTAGTATTGTCTTTAATACAAAAAGTGAAGGGATGCAAGTTGTTGGTGATAGGATACATGACATATTCATATTCATTCTACCTTATGACTCTCCTATAAATTACCTTCAGGCTTATTAATCCTGCAAGGTATTTTTTCTACCTGTTTTCTATCCAGCATGTGCCAAGAGTAGAGGTGGGGATAGAGCCTTTGTTTTGCTATCCTTTTCTTCTGCTTTCAATTTACTAATGGTTGGTCCCAGGTGATGGTGAAAGAGGAAGGGAGGTGACATTTACATGTATTCTCAGGGATTCCCATATGTTCTTTCAGGGCTTCTGCCTCTACTGTACATTCTCAGCATGTTTATGTTACTATCTCCAATGCTTTAAACATGATTTATCAATCTTCTACAGGTCTACTGCAACTTTACATTACATGCTGTATATAAATCACAAAACTTGAGTGACAGATCATGAGATGTGGTTACTGAGGCTACCAAATTATTAATGAGGTTGTTTTCTTTTATATGTGTAAGTATATCAGAGTCCTTGGCAACTTAAGGTTACTAAAGGAACCTCACTGGCACACTTGACAACTTTAGGTTACTAAAGAAACCTCACTGGCACACTTTTAAAGGTACTAAGTTCAAACCTACAAATGTCAAGTCCCACACAGAAAAAGCAAACCTGTAAAAGCCATGTATTCCAAGGAAGAGTTAAGAGAATTCAAACATAACAGTAAATTCCAAGTCTTGACGCTAGATTTTTTTTTAGAAAGTGGTGACCATCAACAGGTTTTGAAGAATCCAGGAGGAGGAACAGCACTACTGAATTAGTCTCTGGCACTTGGGGTGTTTAATTCACTTCAGCTCTACAGCACTTACTCATACCCCATGCACCTTGCAAAATGTGAGTGATCTCTAAAATCTTCATTAAAGAAAGAAAAAGAAATAAAGGTAAAGCTGTTTTCATACCTTCACTGCTAAGGTCAAGATGCCAGCACCAAGCCTCAATTGAAAAAAATGAAGAAATGAAAGTTAAGCCACATGGCATTTGTGGTATAGATATCATTTCAATTTTAAGCACAAAGCCCTTGATCATGCCTTGCCCACACCCAGCTGTTGCAAACTCTGTCCAGAAAGAGCACTTGAAAAATGTAATTTCTAAAAGAATGAAAGATTAGTTTTATTGGCCACCAGAGCCACATCATCAGCAAAGAACAACTGACACCTCCTAGGCTCCCCTCTCCCCAACAGACTGCATACCTGCCCCAAACTCTACCATCTTGACATTCACCACCCCATTCATACAACGATTAAACAGCCATGGTGACATCACACACCTCTGCTGCAGACCCATCTTCACCTGGAACCTCTTACCCTCCTCTCTACCAATTCACAAACTTGCTTTACTCTCTTGAAAAAACTCCTCCCTGCTAATAGCTTTCCTCCCACACCATGTATCCATAACACCTTCTAAAAAGTATCTCCATCAACTCTCTTATATGCCTTCTCCAGATCCATAATATCCACTAGCAAATCCTGTTTCTCTAGTATTTCTCACACACATTCTTCTAAGCAAACACCTGATCTACATACCCTCTACCACTTTAACTAAAACCACATTGTTGTTCCCTAATCTCACTTTGTATATTCTGTCACCATCTCAGTCACTTTACCCATACAACTTACCAGACACACTCAACAAAGTTATCCCTTTGTAATCTGAACACTTACCTTTGTACCCATTGCTTTTATAAAATGGCACAATGCAGGCATTATGATAATCCTCAGGCACCTAACCACAATTCATACATACAACGAAAATCCTAAGTATATCAATCAGCAGAGTAAGGCTCTTTTCTTTAAAAATTCAAATGCAATGCCATCCAATCAAGCTACCTTGCCATATACCATCTCTTTTCTTCCTATTACCCCAATTGCCATGACTCCCTCACTTTGCATACCACCCTGAACTAAAGACCCTACATCTACCACCCACCATCAAACACATTCATCAATCCTTTAAAGAATTAAAAGGTACTCATCACCTCATCTAATTATGTTTTCATTTGTTCTTATTTTTCCTGAACTAATAACCTACTTCTAGAACATTTTCTTATTCACTCTTAAAGTTTGCCGATGTTCCCTTAACCAAACTTTCATCAAGACTTTTTCAGCCCCTGCACCTTCTGGACCTCATGCTGCCTTTTCTTGTACATCTCCCAAGCATTTGCACTTCTTCCCAGTAACACTCAAACACCTCTCTTTTTCTTTTCACTGGCAAGTTAACTTTGTCATCCCACAACTTACTACACTTTTTGTTCTGCCCACCTCCCACCTTCTGCATGCCAGACACCAGTCTTATACACATCAGCAGTGCTTCCCTTAATAATTCCCTTTCCACTGACAATGCTTTTGCCATTCTACAGGAAATTTCTTGTGATATCTCTTCACATGAGCCTATTTTGCAAGCTCACTTATTTTCACTACCATTTTCTCACCCACTGCATTTCCTCATTTCTGAAAGCCTCAACAAATCTTCATTCTTGCCTCCACCAGATAATGACCAAACAGCTATTCCTCTGAGCACACTCACATCCAGGAGTCTCTCTTTTGTATGCCTATCAATCATTGTGTAACCCAACTCCACAAGGTGTTCACCATTTCCATACACCTCACTGAATACCCCATGCCCCCCAGTTATACCCTCAACTGCTACATTACCCAATTATGCATTCAAATCATCCATCACTAAGACCTAATATCTCAAAGTAAAACTACTGACACACTCCCTCAGCTACACCTAAATCACTTGCCGTTCTTCATTGGTCCTCTTGTGGTCAGGTGCTTGAGTTCTAAGAATCATCCAGCTCTTGTAATCTAACATCGTTTTTACCCACATCAGTCATTGGCTCATTCTCTTACATTCCTTAACATATTCCCATAAATCCTCCTCCTGACCAAAGTATTACCCCTTCCCAACCTCTTTTCCTCACACCAACCCCCGACTTTACTCCCAAGTCATTCCCAAACTATTTTCCCCCCTTACATTTGAGCTTTGTTTCCTACAGACCTAGAACATCCAGGTCCTTTCCTCAAACAAAAATATCTATCTCTCTGCTCTTTTCATCTTGGTTACTTCCACACACATTCAAACATTCTACCTCAAGACTTCAAAGGGGAAGAGCAGTCCTCATACCACTCCTCTCCCCCACATAGCAATGGCTCATAAAGCAACACTTTGAGATAAAAACATTTAAAAATTTGGGTACAAATCCTTATAATGAAACTGGCTTCACAATAATGGCATACCGAAAGAGAATGGGGGGCAAAATTTACCATTTTGAATAATCTTTTCCATTTATAATATTTTGAAATATTATAAGGCTTTACGTTCATACCTTTTATAATGATGTTGAAGAAAATCATTAGGAATCATACTCCACCAACTGATTGTCACTTTTTTGGGAATACCAGGTTTACATCTAAGAAATATTCTTAATGCGACAAAAGTGGGAACTACCTAACTTTGGCTAAGAAGACATTAAAGAGTAAAATTTGACTAAGTTGCTGAAGTCACATTCAGAGGATGTGAACAACGAGAAACTCATGCAGCTGGAGGCAGAAAAACTCCAAGAGGAAAAGGGAGATACCAGTGCCAATAAATCTCCTTATCAAGTCAGATTCACAACAAATGGTTTAACAGAAGTGTTTGATTATCTAGCTTCTAGAAAAAGCTGTGATCCTCATTAAAGACATGGATCCTGACAATGAATAAGCCCACAGTGTTCTCTAAATAGCTTACAGATGCTTCACATGTCTATAAAGAAAGTTAATGAGAAAGAAAAAGGAGGGCCACACATAATATTTAATAACTTTTTCAAAAGACAAAGGCAAACTTCTCTTCCTTTCTCTTAAGTTGAATCAACTGCTGATTCTGGGTAATGTAAACAAGCCTCCCCTCCCCTCCCTCTCTTTCCCAATAACCCTTATTCCACCTGAATCCAACTCCACCACCACCTCAAGTCCTAATAACCGGCATTCTCATAATCATTAAATTTTGTCTGATTTACCCTTGATATGGCAAAAGTTGTAAAATCATATAGTGTTAATTACATCACATTAAAGTGTGGTATACTGATGGTAAGCTGTTTTGGGTACAGTTCATATGTAACTTAAATTGGGGAAATAATTTGGAAGGGAACATAACCCCCTTTATAACATATGTTTCAATAACTCGTATAACGACAGATTACTAGAGCAACAGTTCTCCAGGAATATATCCCCAGTTTTATAGAAGGGCTATCTATATCTCAGATGCCTGTTCCAATTTAAACTCCCTCAAAGGGGTGGCCACGACAACAGAGTCTCCATAACAAAAGAACTCCATATGTATATACACATGGCCAAATTTTTGTATATCTGGCTTCCTTGTCTGAGTGGTTGGGCTTATTAGACAATATTTTGCGGGTATATTCTGGGCTCCTAATTATAAGTTTTGGGGGAAATAAGTCCATTATGTAACACATTATCTGGATTTGTTGGATGATATTCCTTTTCTTCATGGATATGAATTGCACATTCCTGGCTGATTCCAAGGGGAACCAAAGGCCCCCAGCTCTCTGTAGGAGATAGCAGATGAGGCCCAGAGGGCCCAAAACTGATAATAAATACATGTATACAGCCTCAAGCTCTACTGACTCACGACTCTTAATCAAAGAAGATACCCACCTGGCATTCACTAGGGAGTCCACAATACAGTATGGACACTTAATGTACCTCTGGTATGTTTTGATGTCATTTCATACTGTTTAGTACACAAAATATTTACATAAGATTTATGTAATATGGATGAATGCTATGTCTGCATCTTTAGAACAGTAATGTCACCATTAGGTTTGGGGGCCTAAATAAAAGCCCTACGGGTTCATTTATGGATTCACTTTGAATGGTCTTTCCTCAGCATGCATGATGATTCTGTGAGATAAGATATCCAATAGCTATTCATGAAAAATTTTTATCAAAAGGATCTTTCAGCAGTTTATCACTGCTGTTTTTCACTGGTAATCTACTGTGATTAAATGCCATATCAAAAGAGATATATGCATAGTTTCACAAAAACTAAACTCAAACAAGCAATGACCAATAATGACTTTCCAATTTCTGAAACTTCATGAAATTACTATCTTGAGTCTGAAAATGGGATTGTTTTCATATCAAAACGAAATAAAATATAATACTCTACATCATCATCAAACGCTAAACTCTTTCACTTATACACAAGAGTTCACTACCGTAAATTAAATACCTCTTCTTTGTTATGTAAATGATTGCCCTACAATACAGCCAAAACACAATCTTTCTCAAATCATCATTAAATGGACAGCCAATGAATATGACTCCCAACAATTTATCCAACATCTTTCCTGAGTGCTATACTTGGTATGTAGACAGCAAGAGAAGAACATAACAACAAAAACTATTTGCAATTTCATCATAACAGATTTTATAAAGAATATAATAACAGGCCAAGACCTATGAGGTGAAAACAGCAGAAAAAATCCTTACCTAACAACATCACTTCGATCCTCTTGAATTGCAACAGTAGTGACATGAGTGTGTGATGATCGCACCTGAACTCGCGGAGAAGAAGTGGTGACCACTGTGCCACCAGACAACCCCAAGGCAGCATCCCATGGTGGTGGAGGAGTGGAGCTTATTGGTGGATGACTTGATGAGCTCCCTCCACCACTCACAGTAACTACACCTCGTCCACTACCTACATGCCCGGGAAACAGCTGCACGTTAAGGCACTAATACACTACAGGTGGCTATCAAATGCAAAAAGAAGCAACAGGATATGGTAATATCCAATTAAAAAGAAATACCATTACTAAAAGACCAAATGCTGTAAGTACTCTACACCTCCCTAAGTTTGAAAGAACACAAGACACTGTACTTGGGAAATCTCTTCAATACAGTTGATCTCAATTACATCAAATATATTTGTAGTTCTTTATTACTGGATGATACTATCAAATATTACTGGATGTATATAATCAAATCATTATATTATATTCTACACAAAAACACAGCTTTATAACATAACACAAAGCAAAAAATGTAAGAATTCCACTTGTAATTCAACTCAGTAAGCACATAAACACATATCTATTACCGCTATCTACGCAAACAAACCTTGGAAGACAATTAGATAATCAGATAAAAGTTGATGCATTACAATTAAAAGCCACAGCATATTTAAAAGTGCATAATACGTAACCAAGAAGGATGGCATGCAACATAACCTAAAGACAGAATTATAACAACTAGACTTCAGAGAAAAATGTTCTCTGCAAAATTGGGCTGGGAGAATGGTGATCATCTGGTTGATTTTCTTGGAGTCTTTGTAAATCTTTTATCAATGCTGGAGAAGACATATAAGGTGATGGAGAATATACTTCAACCAAAGGACAATTAGAGCACAAATCTGCATCTGAAAGTGCGCCAATCTGGGTGGCTATGGGACGTGATAGTGGAGAAGGAGTACGAGATCGTGAGTATGGAGCTGGAGAAAATGATCTTCTATACTGACAGGGAGAATATGAGTTCCCATGTACTAAGTGGGAATGAAGGTCTTTAAAAGGAGGAGATCTCGATCCTACCAAATATCTGGCAAGAGAATGTTCAATATAAGCTTCATCTTCAGTTGAAGGTTTATCCACCATTGATTTTCTTTTAGGATTTGCCCCTTGCATTCTAAGAGTTTCAGTCCCAGCAAAGGATTTTCTTGATTGAGGCTTCATATTTTCAGGATGAAGCCTGGTGACACTTGAGTCATCACAAGGCAAAAATTCCTCATTATCATTCCAACATTTTCTACCCCATGCGACACTTTCTTTCAAAGATTCTTTGGATGCAATGTGATTAACATGGAGTACAGGTGACTTGGGGATAGCCCCTTTAGCACTTGCACCTGACCCTGCTAAATCATCTTCAGTTAAATCTCTCTCTGTTGGTAATGGTGAAGCAGTAAATTTTTGCATTATCTTCTGTTTTCTGGCATGGGGTGAGCAAAGAGATTCTACTTGTTCTACAACCTGGTTAGGATATTTTGAATAATTGTGCTTTGGACTTGTCCCTGCCAAGCATAGTGAGGTCTGCTGCACCAATGAATGAGATGATGGAGAATTGCCAGTGGACGTGATGTGGGTGTCTGGTAAGACAAATTCATGTTTGCTTTGATCAACAGAATGCTGAGTGGTTAGGCAGGAAGGTGTGTAGGGCTGTGAGTGGGAATGATGAGAGGAAGGATTATTAATCTCATCATCAGAGAGATGGTGTGATGAGGTACTAGTGGGGGTGCCCGGTCGAGAAGCTGTCTTGATGGCCTCCCACACTTCACGCACAGCATGAATGGCAGCCTCAGCATTGGTACGACGTACTGCTCGTTTTTGGGGTGTATCATTAGGAGTTGCAATGCCTGAATGTATTGGGGATAAAGCTAATACATCTTCAGTAGGCAACTGCCATACAGGATGCTGTCTTTCACTTGGCTGCACATGCATCATTGGCACCATGCAATCCTTATCTAATCTACACATACTGTCTGCATGCCAGATGTTATATCCAGTCATGCCAATACTAGGACTACACAGATGCGAAAAACGAGGGCTACCACCCGCAAAACGTGGGCTTGGAGGTAGACTGAGGTAAGCAACTCCACCTCGAGCTAGTGAGAATGAAGAGGTAGAGGTGGCCTGATAAGTTCCACCACGGGGTGAGCGCGGAGGCACTGGAGGAGGTACACGACCACGGCCAGAGTGAGGTCGGTCCTGCAGCACAGCCGGAAGATTGACTGGTGTTGAGGGTGTGCCAGATCCAAGGCCAGAGGCAACAGCAGAGCTTCCCCCTCCAGCTGCTACTCCTGACATACCACCAATAGATGTTGCTCCAGCCACTGCAGATGAGGTGGTGACTGTGACAGTGGCCACCGAACCCCCCGTGGCCATGGATAAGGAGATAGCGACCTCACCACTCCCACTGGCCCGGTCCTCAGCACTAACACTGCCACCTGCAAGCACCACGCACCACACCTATCACACACCCACCTACTCATGCCTCCTACAAACTACATACCCTAATACATAAACAGAACACAAGAAAGAGGAGAGGCTTTATACCATGGCAGGAGAGATTAAAAGTTTCACATTTCAATAAAACTTGCCTTAGAATATCATGGCCAGGATGATATGGTTGGCTTTCCCTTAGGAAAACGTGTATCAACTGATATTCCTTACACAACTCTACTAAATACTCTACATATCTATGCTATATTCAGAAAAATAAGTAAAGAAGCCCTGGAATCAATTCTGGTATATGAGAAGCCATTACTAAGAAAACCGAAGTATCAAAATTCAGGAAATGCTCATGACAGTAATGCTACTGAAATTATTCTTGCGCTCTCAACCACACTCTTTTTATTACCACTCATCTCTCTTATCCTTTCATTACTTACTTGATCAAACCACCTTATACCACATATTGTCCTCGAACATTTCATTTCCAACACATCCACCCTCCTCTGTACAACCCGATCTATAGCCCAAGCTTTCACTTTTCTAAACTAAGGAACATAGAAAGGAGCCAAGTGAGGATTTTTCCTCTAAGGCTCAGTCCTCAGTTCTTAATGCTACCTCGCTAACATGGGAAATGGTGAATATGTATGAAGTATAATAAATAAATAAATATATATATTATTATTACTATTATTATACTTCATCGCTGTTTCCCACGTCAGTGAGGAAGCACTAGGAAAGAGACAAAGAAAGACCCATCCCTCCACATACACACATATATACATACATGCACATATATGCACAGTACATATAATATACATATCAACATATACATATATACATACATACACATACATATGCATATACACATATACACATGTACATATTCACACTTACTCGCCCCCATTCACTCCTGATGCCACCCCGCCCCACAGGAAATAGCATCGCCACCCCCTTCATCAGCAAGGTAGCGCCAAGAGACAGACGAAAAGGCCATATTCACTCACACTCAGTTTCTAGCTGTCATGTGTAATGCACCAAAACCACAGTTCCCTATCCACATCTAGGCCCCACAGACCTTTCCATGGTTTACCCCAGACATTTCACATGCCCTGGTTCAGCCCATGATGATACAGCACTGTTGGCTGATTTGAGTGAGAAACTTCAGAAGCTGGTGGCTGAGTTTGGAAAAGTGTGTAAAAGGAGAATGTTGAGAGTAAATGTGAATAAAAGCAAGGTTATTAGGTTCAGCAGGGTTGAGGGACAAGTTAGTTGGGGAGTGAGTTTGAATGGGAGAAAATTGGAGGAAGTGAAGTGTTTTAGATATCTGGGAGTGGACTTGGCAGCAAATGGAACCATGGAAGCGGAAGTGA
>JAYMFT010000017.1:179204-193539 GCA_038088735.1 Panulirus argus | reverse complement strand
TATATATATATATATATATAGAGAGAGAGAGAGAGAGAGAGAGAGAGAGAGAGAGAGAGAGAGAGAGAGAGAGAGCTGAGTTATAGAAAATGGCTAGAAGCCTCAAATTTGCTTGCATAGAAAAATATAAAAGGGGGTGACATAGTCACAACATTTAAGTTTTTAAAACTGATTAATGATGAAGACATGGAACAGTTCTCCTACAGATGTATGGATAGAACAACCAGAGGACATAACATGAAATGACACTAAAAAATTTTTAAGAAAGATATGAAGAAATACTTTTATAGTATAAAAGCAAAGGATGAAATGAATAAAATGACTAAAGATGTGGTTAACACAGCACAAAGAAAGTCATGAAGTTGCATGACAGTAGAAAATGTACAAGACATGGGGCCCCAGGACTGAAAAACTCCCCATACCATACAAATGCATAATCAAAAATAAATCACTCATGCACCCTTTAAACTAAGCCTCACTCGTCTGTTGTTCCATCCTTTCAAATGCAAACCACATAAAATAGTGCACTAAGTACAATTCCTGGTTCCCTAGCAATCAAAAACACTTAAAACCTACACAATGAAACAAAAGATACTCACAATACAATCCTGCCTCAACAAGCTTAGCAAGCAATTCTATGCAACAACAGTGGTACCCTCCCATCCAAACCATTCTATAACTAACCAACAACCCCCAAGTAGAAATAAAAAGTTTATCCCTACCTCATACTTCAGTGATTTATACTCACAGAGCAACCCACCCCAACTATAATACAGACAAAACACATTTACGCTTAAATAACCCAACACGCACTAAATAGCCAACATCATAATTCAATCTTAAAGTTCAATGCACCAGACATATACCCATCAAAAACCACAATCTCCAAACAAACAAGTCACATTCTCCCACTTATGCATGGACATCACCCATCACTGAATCATAACAAACCCCATTTCAACATATTGTAAAACCCTAAATGTCCATGATACAACTACCATAAAGAAACTAAGCACTTACAGCTACATGCCCTTCACTCTCTGCACACACCCAAACACATAAAATCAAAAAACTTTATTACCAGTCGTCCCGACTGGTGGATGTGGCCAGTTTCCTAATTGCTAAAGAAGCCTCATAAGGATTAAAGGGAATAGGAGACTGGGGAGAAAGAACACTGTCCATGTATTTCTTGCATACCGTAGAAGACAACTAAGAGGGGCGGAAGTGGTGGGGCTGGAAATCCTTCCCTCTTGAAGTGCTTACCAAAGAAGGAACAGAGAAAGAAGCCAGTGGCAGAGGATAGGGGAATAGAGCTTTGGTGCATTACACATGAGAGCTAGACAGTGGATGTGAGAATATAAGGTTCTTCTTCATCTGTTCCTGATGATATCTCACTAACATGAGAAACAGCAAGCAAATATGGAAATAAGTGAGAGAATATTGGAGAGTGGTTTGGTGAAGACAGAACAGGTGGTGAAGGCCTTGTGTTAAGATGATTTGTGGCAAGGATGGAAGTGAATGCATGGTACTGCAGTTGAATTTCTTAAGAAAGAGCGTTATTGTGCTGTTTGTAAGGATTTTCAATGAGTGTATGGATCATGGTGAGGTGCCTGAGGATTGGCAGAATGCATGTGGAGTGCTATAGTATAAAGGCAAAGGGGATAAGAGTGAGTGTTCAAATTACAGAGGTGTAAGTTTGTTGAGTATACCTAGCAATTTGTATGGGAGGGTATTGATTGAGAGGGTGAAGGAATGTACAGAGCATCAGATTAGGGAGGAGCAATTTGGTTTCAGAATTGGTACAGTATGTGTGAATCTGGTGTTTGTCTTAAAGAATGTATGTGAAAAATAATTAGAAAAACAGATGGATCTGCATTTGGTGTTTATAGATCTGGAAAAAGAACATGATTGGGTTGATAGAGATGCTTTGTGGAATATACAGTGTGGAAGAAACTGCTAAAAGTAGTAAAAAGTCTTATTAAGGGTGTAAGGCTTGTGTACAAGAAGGATGAAATGAGAGTGAAAGGCTCCAAGTGAAGGCTGATCTGCAGCAGGAGAGATATGTCATGTCTTCATGGGTATTCAATTTGTATACAGATGGGGCGGTGAGGATGGAATATGCAAGTCTTGGAGAGAGGGGTGAATAAGCAGTCTGAGGGGTATGAGAGGGCATGGAAAGTGAGTCAGTTGTTGTTTGCTGAAGATACAGCACTGGTGGTAGATTCGAGTGAGACACGGCAGAAGTTGGTGACTGAGTTTGGAAGAGTGTGCAAAAGGAGAAAATATGAGAGTAAATATGAATAAAAGTAACGTTATTAGGTTCTGCAGGGTTAAGGGATAAGTTAGTTGGGGTGTGAGTTAGACTGGAGGAAAATAAAAGGAAGTGAAGTGTTTTAGATACCTGGGAGTGGACATGGCAGCAAATGGGACCATGGAAGCAGGTGTGTGTGTGTGTGTGTGTGTGTGTGTGTGTGTGTGTGTGTGTGTGTGTTTTGTGTGTGTGTGTTTTTTTTGTTTTTTTTGTGTGTGTGTATGTGTGTGTGTTTTGTGTGTGTGTGTGTGTGTGTTTTGTGTGTATGTGTGTGTGTGTGTGTTTTAGGAGCCTCATTTGCTCACCTCCATCCCTAACTGTAATGCAAAGCACTGAAATCACAGCTTCTGATTCACAACCAGGCCCCGGGGACCTATCTGTGGTTTTCCCCATCTGCTTCATTTGCACTGGTTCAGGCCATTGACAGCGTATCACCCAGTTAATACCAGATCATATTAATTCACTCTATCCAATGCACGTCTTTCATCCTTGTGCATATTCAGTCCCCAAGCACTCAAAATCTTTTTCACTTCATCATTCCATCTCCAATTCAGTTTCCCCCCTTCTCCTTGTCCCCTCCACTTCTGATATGTATATCCTCACTGTCAGCCTTTATTTGCTCATTCTCTTCACATGTCCAAACTATTTCAGCATACCCTCTGCAGTCATCTCAACCACAGTCTTCTTATCAACACATCACTCTCTTCCCATATCATTACTTACTTGATCAGTTCTCCTTACACCACATATTGTCCCCAAACATTTTATATCCAACACATGCACCCCTTTTCCATATATTCTCATCTAGAGTCTATGCCTCAATTCCATCAAACATCACTGGGACTACTATACCTTCAAACATACCTAATTTTGCCCTCAGTTAATGAACTCTCTTTCCATACATTCCTCAATGTTCCCAAAACCTTCACCTCCTCACCCACCCTATGACTCGTCTCTGCTTCCATGGTATCTAAAACACTGCATTTTCTCCATGTTTTCTCCAAACTCACAACCCAACTAACCTGTCTCTCTGCACAGATAAACCTAATAAACTTGGTTTTATTCACATTTACTCTCAACTTATTCCTTACACACACTCTCCCAGACACCAACTTATGCAGTTTCTCACTCGAATCTGTCACCAGTGCAATGTCATCAGCAAACAACATATGACTCATTTCTCAGGTCCTCCTCATCCCCCAACATTTTGCAAAAAACCTTAACCTCTCAATAAGGCCCTGGCATTTATCTCCCACACCACCACAATCATTATCAAATTAAGCAGCCATGGTAAGATTACATACCCAGGAACCATTCACCTTCCTCTCTACCTTTTCACACACATGCCTTACTTGCTTCATAAAAACTCCTCACTGCTCTTAAAAGCTTCCCTCCAACACCAAATCAAATAAATCATCTAATAAAATTCTAATGAGTTTTTTCTAAAAAAGAGGTTAATACAGGAAAATAACTAAAAACTGCATGGGACTACAAATCTTATCCATGAAACCCTAAATGTCAACCTGAAGACAAATTTTCACTTACCTGGCAACAGACCTTAGGCATATGCTTTAGGTCTTTCTTCTAAAATCTGATTGACCTTCACATATCAAGTGGTCATAATAAACTTTTCCAATTTCACATAAAGCAAGTATTACAGGCAATCAACATAATCATAACTGTGATGAATTCCAATATCTATATCTGACTGTGAAGGTATACATGCATTTTCTTTGGGACTGCAAACCCAAAGTGGTATATGGGCAAGGAGAAGTCAGTAAACAGAAACACTAAACATGGATACAACCCCTTGGCCCAAGGATATGCATTCACAATAAAAAGAATCAAAAAATTCAGATTGTTTAGTAAAACTTAAGAATCCAATAAAATGTCCTTACACAGCAAACAACTGAAGGACCTTAATTTCGTAAAACTTAAAAACCTAAAGAAATGTCCTTACACAGCAAATGGCTACAGGAACAAATTAAGCACAAATTTTCACAGCCTTATGAAGATGGGTGATAGCTTCTAATCAAGCTTGATATTCTTGACTAATCTTCATGTCTTAACACTTACATAAAGGGGAGGGTTGTTTATTGTCAATTAACAAAACCTAACACTCGCAAAAATATTAAAGAAAAATCTTATTCATATGTATGTGGGTTATTACTCTATTCAAAATATATATAAACTAAACCTTATGAATCATGGCTGAATGTCTACATTACACCTGAGCTTATCAACTTTAGCCAAAGTATGTCTCAGTAAAGTCTGTTGCTACTTGTCAGATTGACAGAGCACTCAGATCGGATCTGTGGAAGGCTGGCAGACTTGTTCTTATGTACTAAACTGATAGTCATACTACTGACCTGGAGTCAGTTCAAATGCCTAATCAAACAAGGCCTGATTGTAATAAAAAATAAAGCTTTATACACATGAACAGTTAGCCTGACAAAGTCAGTGATCTTCATTAAGTCAATATTATAATGCAATGTCCCTTTCACTCTTCATTAATGTGGACAAAGTACCCGGACCAGATTCACCCCTCCCAAAGGCAGAGGAGATCCTTTGCAGGGAAGTCACATCTAGTGGCAGGCTTTTTGCAACAGGTCAGATTTCTTGACCAATTCTGTTGACTGCTAACTACCAATATTCAGTCAAGATGTAATAGTGGAGCTATCATACTATAGTATCGGAGCCTTTCCAGGTAATCTGTTGTCTAAAAACAAGCATGGATGGAAGTTCTAAGAATAAGTCCTTAGCTCCCTTTTCATGCTTGGGAAATATAAAATGAAATTCAAATAAAAATTAAAAAAAATTGTTTTTAGTACATAAGAGTTACAAGCAAATTTTGGAAGATATCAGAATCTTACCATCTATACTACAAACAAAATTTGTAAATACTTTATAATAACATGAACAAGCTGTTAGCAACACTTACACCTAGTCTTTAAAAAAAAATTCTACCTAAAAATACTAACAGTCATCCCTAAACTAACCACGTGAGATGCTGATGCCAATTCCAGCAAAAAACTGAGGTAATAATAAAAGCTCGCCATATTTCTTGAACAATCAAGCTGAAAATAGTATACTGGCCCAAGCAGAAAGAAATTTTTAAGGGACAGATTAAGAGGGAGAGAAGAAAAATGAAACCAAACTCATGAGTTAAGACGTGCATATGAGGAGCTCTGGGAGACAAAAAAGGGGGAAGAAAGATAATGACATAGAATGTTATTAGAGTGAATCCATACAATCTTATATAGCTATCATAAAGGAAAGTGGTCATACCACAGGATGATGTACATAATAAAACTTAGAGGAATAGAACAAAGGGAAAGGAAAGAGATATGGGTATATGGAATGAAAGAGAGAGAAGTGTCAGAGAAGTGGCTCATCATACCTATGTAGCTGGAGACCAGATTTCGGAATTTGCGGTGGCTGCCTTTGATTTCTGGAAGGTCCACTAGTGGTAAGAGACCAACCACCCAACCAACCAATGAACGGGAGGGAGCACAACAGAGAGCAAGCAGAACAACAGTGTATGTTAGTTAGAGGACCCCTGCAGGCACCAATACAACAGCTTGTTACTCATGTTGCAGCTCTTGCTATTGCCAATGAGAGCAACAAGTCATTCTGATCCCCAAGTCAGAGGTACAAACAGGCTATGTTCTTCCCAAAAGTTGGCACCACAAATAGTAAAGGAGCAAGATTTCTCCTACAATCTCTCTCTACAAGCTTTGAAGTGAAAGACTGTGTTCAACTCATTCTCCTTATTCACAGGAGGAAACTTTTGTAAATAAAGAATGAATTATTCATGTTAAGGATATTAAATATCAAACATTTTTCCAAACTGATTACAAGAGTATGAGAATACAATCTAAAATGAAATCAGCACTGTCCACTTACGTTATATTTGTAGATGCAATACTTTCACTTAAATTCATTCCAAATTTCTTTACTTAATGGCTGTTTACACTGATATGAGATTATAATTAAATTTTCTTGACAAATGCCATTTGATACCATTAAAACATAAAAGTACAAATATTCTGCATAACTTGCACATGAAAAGTGAACACAGTCTCTCATAATGGCCTACTATATTTGTACATCCTATTTACATTTCAACATCCACAATTTGAGCAATGTTCTCCAAATTACATCAAGGTGAATTTCTATCATTTGTAACATATAAGCAAGAGAGAGACACTTTTTTAACCAATAAAGTATTTATTAAGGAATCATACTCACACACTGCTGGAAGGTACTGACTAATATCCTACCATCACTCACCGTTCACTGAAATCTTTAGAGTGAGATAAACTGCAGTCTCTTAATGATCACCAAGGTCAAAATCTTAATTATGATAATAAAATAAATTAACTGCCTCTACCATATAAATGTAGTACAATGAATAAACACTACTTAAACTAATTTCATAAACTGAACATAAGACAACATGACTTTGTAAAATATAAATCCACTATAACTGCCTGCTGCCTGTTTATTAGATAATTAAACTATTCATATCAGCCACATCAATATCCTCCTGTCAGTGAGTGAGAAAAGACGCAACCAAACATCTCTGTTTGCAAGGACAGTTCGGCCTGTTCTTACTCACGCTCTAACAACAAAGAATAAACAAAACAAAACAAAAAAACTTGTGGGACAAAAACATAAAACAAAGCAGTGCACAAAAAACTCAAAGGCTAAACATGAACAGAGAGTGGATGGTGAGAAACTCATGATCTACAAATACGTCCCGGGCAACATGAAAACATAATACATATGTGACACGATCAAACAATCTCAAGCCTCAGCTAATGCTTTTGAGTTCAGTACTTTCTCAATGAGAGGAATTAAAAAGGATAGCCTTGCTCTTTAAATAGGAAATGCTTCTAATTGCTAATCATGTCACAAAGACACAAGCTTGAGAAAGAAAAGGCCACAGTCAATCTGAGATACAGCACTGCCAACAGGTCTCCGATAAAACAACATCTATCCCAAGTGTGCAACACTGACCCCATCAGAATTTTGGGAAAACTGTGAACAATTACTGAAAAAATTAAGTACTTACTCTCAAAGTACTTTTACCATATCATTTAAGTGTGGGAGCACATAACTTTTCTTATATTGAAATAACTGTCAATGTCTACATAAATCTAAAGAAAGAATATGAGGAAGTATATCTATCATTTTCATATGGAATACTTTTTCACTAAAAAGTGATGCAAATATAATCATAAACAATGATTTCTTTAAGTTCTGAGGTAAGCTAATGGCTTATTCATATATATTCCCATGATGCCTTAAGCAGTGAGCATGAACTAGTATATGAAAAACTTACATATCAACCTTATGGGTAGCATTCATTTATAGATATGATGACTGGGACCTCTTTCCATAAAATCATATGAATAATGATACTAAAGGCCTCTTCAGAACAATATAATGATGAATGTTTCAGTATAAAGAGAAGCATATTGTTAAGTGTTGTGGATAGCAAGTTCATATATGATATTTTCTATCCATTTCCAAAGATTGGTATATCCCCTTAGGAACAAGCTAAGCTATTTAATTGAAAAAGAACATGTTAATTAGTCTGTTGAAAATTCAAGCAAACAAATATAACTAATTAATGATTTGTTTAATCATATATCAATGCATTACCATACCAAAATCTTTTTAGAGACATATTATGTGGAAGACTGAACACTGTAATCAGGACTGAAACAAAATCTAAACTGACTTCAATGTTGTAATAATAGTGCAAGTACCACAGAAAAGTAAAGCCTACTAATTACAAGTGACTATACCTCAGAGCTCATCATAAGGAACACACCAAATGGGTCAAACAAAATCATCTGTGTGAAAACCAAATATATGTTACAATAACCTAAAAAAATAACGAAAACAATGTCAGCAACATATGTTCAGTCCTCTATGATTACTTGGGTTAAATCTTCCATCTAAAACAAAGGGTGTTTAACATTAGTGAGAGCAAACACGTCTTTAATGTGCCAAATGTTTAAGCTTCAAGTACCAACAATGAATCTTTGTTCAGCTCTAAGCAAATCCTCAAACTTTAGAAAGTGAACAACTTACTCAGGACTTTGGGAACTGGCAGCTGCATGAACTTCTATGCAGTGGGATTATGTCTTTGTACGTTGGGGGTTAATGTACACACTATCCACAATATACTTCAGATAATGTGATAAAGGATTTCAACATCTTTAAACACCTCTAAGATACTTCCTTTACAACACAGTGTTAAAAACTTACGTGATGGGATTTTCTTGAAGACGGTGTGTTCCATAAACTTTAAAAACCTCTGAGCATAGAAGGCAGGTCGGTGAACTGATATTGTATCCTGCAATATTATGACTAAATCAAGACTGGTGTACTTGTTATTAAACTTTTATATTAAATGACTCCCAGAATATAAGAGATAATGAACAATATTTGATGAAAAACCATTCTATTCCCACCTAAAATGTAATAAATCCTCCAATCAATATGAGGTATATCAAATGCACAAAAAATCACAACAGGTAGGTGAAATCTACAGTAGGTAATCCCTCATTCACCAAACTGAGATGATATCACTCCATCCACATCCATAATCCAACCTTACACCAATTTTTAAAGCACACAATACAACATATAAACTTTTCAGAGGCATGTCATGAAAACTGTGAAAAAGTATTATAAAGATTGTATTTCAGATACATTTTTCTTTTTTCAGAATTGTTCAGATTTTCTCATTTGGTGAGGAAGCACCAAGAACACATGAATAATGGCATCATTAGCAGTTATGTAAATGCACTAACACCAAAGCCACCTACTTACAGCCAAGGTGCTCTGTGGTTTCTCCTAACAACTTCATATACCCTGGTTCAGTCCACTGACAGCAATTCACCCCTTCTACAGCATATCACTTCCCATCAATGAGCATGCCTCACAGCCTTCTGCTTGCTCATGCCCCGAATCCTCAAGATACCTTTCACTCCATTCTTCTATCTCTAATTTTGTCTCCCGCTTCTCCCTTAACCCTATACTTCTGACATATATACCCTTTTCACTCAGCCTCTCCTCTCCCATCCTCTCATGTTCAAACCATTTCAACACACCCTTTTCAGCTCTCTCAACCATACTCCTCCTACTACCACATCTATCTCTTACTCTATCAATTCTTACTCAGTACACCCACCTCACTCCATATTTTGTCATCAAGTAATTCACTTCTAATACATTCAATCTCCTCCATACATATTCTGTCTAAGGCTGATGACTCATATTAAAACAGCACTGCATGGACTACCATACCATCAAACATGCCTATCTATGCTCTAACAGACAGTGACCTCTCTTTTCATGCACTCCTCAATGTACCCAGGATCTCAGCCTCCTCATCAACCCAATGGATTACTTCAGCTTTCTTAGTTCCATTCACTGCCATGTCCTCACATAGGTACCCAAAACACTCCATTTCCCACAGGTTCTTTCCATTCAATGACACACTCCAACCAACCTGTTTCTCTATCCAACCAAACTTAATGACTTTAATTTTATTCACATAACTTCAAACACACAACCAAATTCATACACTAATTTCTGCATTTTGTAACAAGAGTCTTCCACCACAGCAACATCATCAGCAAACAGCAATTGACTCATCTCTCATGCACCTCTACTTCAACTGTTTACAAATCCACCCCTATCTCCAAGATCCTTGCATTTACCTTCCTCACCAACCCATTTATAAACAAATTAAACAGCCATGGTGACATCATATACCCTTGTGCAGACCCACCTTCACTAGGAACCAATTATCCTCCTCTCTTCTTACTAAACTCATGCCTTACTCTCTTATCAGAAATTCCTCACTGATTCTAGTAGCTTTTCTCCCTTATCAAAGTTTCTTAACAAATTCCACAAAACCTCTCTATCAACCCTATCATATGCTTTCTTCAGATCCATAATACTTTCATTTTCTTTCATACTTGTTCACTAAATCCCACTTTAGCGAAGTAGCTGTAATTCATACACATATTCTTCAAAGCAAACACCTAATCCCCACATTATCCACCACTTCTACAACCACACTGTTCCTCCTCTCAATCCCTACTCTAATACACAACTTACCAGGCAAACTCGGTGCACTTATACCTCTGTAACTCAAACCAATTTTCCACTTTTGTCCCTCTTACCTTTACACTATGAAAGCATATGTACACAGAAATGCCAGTAACATATAATATGTTAAGTAACTGTAATAAGTCATGAATGAGGTAAAAGTATATGGGAGGACTACATGTACAGCCTAAAGAAACTAGGAATGTCCAAGAGATGTCATTATGGAAAAATTTTAAGCAATGAAAGATGAAAAACCATTTCTCAACCAAAACCTGACCTTATGAATTTATGAAAGTACTTGCTTACTGATGGGTTAATATCAACTTACACCAGAAAATGAGGTGCATCCAAATAGATTCACCCCTTCAACCATCATAAATCATGTGCAGCTGGCAGATGCTCAATCATAGGACTGATGACCATACACAGCTCACTCTGGCCTATGACAACACTATCCTGAGGTAAGGTGGTGCCAAGCAACCATAACCCCCATTATTCACTGGTGTCTGTGCCTCAGGGATGTTGCTGCTAGGAATCAAAAGGAAAAGATGGGAAAAGAAAATAGTTGGATATTCACAGGGCTCTGCAATATGGCAGACAATGGTTCTTCATCAGTCAATAATCACATATCTCACTTATGGACACAGGTCTACAACCATCTGATAACATATCAACTAGAACAATGAGGGACAATGAAAACCTAAGAAATATTAAATAAAGGATCCTCCCAGACTGACAACTGAAGCTTTTGTTATAGACCATTCTCTTCTGATGGCTGCATATTCAAAGCCAAATGTGTAATATCATCCATATCAAAAAAACAAATATTGTGTTTCTCAGTGCTGAAGAACACTTTTGTTAATCTTATCCAATAACAGATTCCTTAAAAAACCCAAGGTAGAAGCCACGATCCTTTTATCCCAAGTCTTCTACCATACAGCTCTGGTTGTGAAAGGGGGACTATCTTTTTGATTCAACATGCAAAGTATGATGAAAGAAGGATTATAGGAGCTTGGAAGAACAAACAAACATTCTCTGTGCAAACAAGGCAATCTTTGAGAATCTTTACAGCATTCTTATTTTTCATACATTCTCGCTATTTCCCGCATAAGAAGGTAGAGTCAAGAACAGATGACAGAGCCTTAGAGGGAAAAATCCTTACTTGGCTCCCTACTCTGTCCTTTCTTTTAGAAAGCAATACAAGAAGGGAGGATTTCCAGCCATCCGCTCCCGCCCCTCTTGGTCACCTTTTATGACATGCAGGGAATACGAGAGCAGTATTCTCTCTCCTATCTTCAGGACTTCTATGTATAAGGGCTGATAATCCTAAGGGAGATGAAATCAAGGATGTTATTACAATATTCTACTCCTGGATTCAAGAGTCTTTCATCAGACTGATCAATAAATCTCTTGCTTCTAACTGTAAATCTCGCTTCTAACTATGAAACTCAGTCTTCGTCATCGCAATATTTGTTTCATACTGACATTGACATACAAGTCTCTAATTTCAATATACAACTTTACATAATTTACCCTAACATGTTGGTTATGGGTACCTTTGAGTTTCTCTTGCTCTACTCTCTTAAAGAAAAATCACTTCTACATTTCATCACTCCACCATTTTGGCTTCTTTTCAGAAAATGACCATCTACTGCACATGGTCATATAAGTTCCCTCTACTATTCACTATGTATAAGTTCCCTCTACTATTTTACTGAAGCTTTTCCAAGCTATGTCCAGTCTAAAATTTGGTGTTTCTTTCATGCTGACCACCATTACACGCAGTCATGAAATTATCTCAAAAGTACTTTATTGGTGATAACTTGTACCAAACTTTTCTGCAACTTCAATATTATTAAGATCATTATTTGCAGTAAGAACCAAATCTATGTAGTTCTGTTCTCGAGTACACCCATTCCTCAGGATCGCTATATGCGATTTCACCTTCATGGAAAGAAGCTACTTCTGCTAGTCCCTCTTTTCAGGCAGTCAAAATTTGCTACTATGTAGGTATGTGCAATAGAAAGTGAGCCAAAACTTCAGTGGGGGTTGGCAGGTGGAGTAAGCATGAATCTTACAAGGAAGCATCACATTTCCACCAGCAGGTTAGACTTGCAGTTACCACCATCATGTGCAAATCTGCACTACTTGTGCAATCTGGGTATACCTGCTGATGTGATTTTCCTTCAACATGCTGTGTCTGTGTTTGTTAATATGGCATCTAAATGTCCACTAACATCTCCTACCTCAGAACCAGCAGCTAAAAGAATGAGAACCACTCTGACCTTAGAAACAAGGCAAGAAATCTTACAAGGTGCTAACGCTGATGAGGAAGTGTTAGTGCAATAGGAAGAACACCAAAACTTCCATGAGGATTGGTGGATGAAAAGCAGTACATGCCCACCAGGGGGTCAATCTCACAGTTACTATTGTTATGTGTGGATCTGTGCTACTTGTGCGATTTGGGTGTAATGGCTGATGTGATTTTCCAGCATCTCGCTGTGTTTGTGTTTCTTATTATAACATCCAAACATCCAGCAACATCTTCCCCTAAACCAGTATCTAGCAGTTAAATGGAAGAGAACTGCTCTGACCTTACAAATGAGGCTAGAAATCAAGCGATGTGTTAGTGCTTGGGCATGCTTACAACCTGGGTGAATATAAAATTTGCAACATAAAGAAGAATGCATCAATAATTTGAAGTGCTGTGGTCCACTTTACTAAGTTGTGTGCCAAAAAAACCACATGGGTTAGAAGTCCACTTAAGGAGAAGATGGAGAAAATGCTCTCATTATAAACAGAGTGTGTGACGAAGAAGAAAAGCAGCTCGAGTAATCTCCAGCTCAGGTCTAAAGCTCTGAAGCTTCATGAGTGTTTATGTAAAGAAGACAATATAGCTGAGTCAGAACTATTTCAAGCAAGTAAGGATGACTAGATAAGTTTATTCTACATCAGAAGCTACAAAAGTGAAGGTAATGGAAGAATCCACCAGTGCTGACCATGAAGCTGATGTACACATCCCATTTTTCTCTGTATGATTATTGGTTCAATATATGCAATTTCTCTTTGTGCAAGGTTTTCACAGAACATAATCCCTGCATAAAGCAAGGGATGGGTTTAGTTTCTTAACTGACACCATAAGTGCACTATCAAGCAAATTTTGGTGAAACCCATGCCCAGAGAGACTGTAAAGAGAATTTCTTCTAATTAGGTCCCAGGGGGTTAAAATCACACACTATGCTTGAATCATTTTCATTAAAAATTTCTGCTAGTTGATCACAAAGTCTTTTCACCTCTGATGTCTGTGCAAGCCTATAAACTGGTCCAACTGTTAGTCTCTTACAAGCTTATCTTTACTTCTTACAAAAATGAAGCGAAAACTTGTCCTTCTCGTAATTCTTAAAACATTTACCTTTAATTTCTACAAAAATGAAGAAAGAGATAGGACAACCAATGTGTGGTAACAAACTGAAGGTATACAAGATAACGTACTGATCTTGTTTGAATCTCAACAAGGAAGATACAGAGTTATCAAATGTACAAGTATACCATTGAATTTAGAACACGCTGAAAGCAAATTAAACAAAAATACGTAAAAGTCCAGCCAGAAAGCTAGACTGACTATTCAGTACACTTTGAGCAGAACTGAGAGACTTGCATGGAACAACATAAACATTCAAAATAAAACTTAACATTTGGTTCAAATCAATCCCAGATGAACCCAGAATACCTCAATGGCAGAAAAAAGGAACTGTTATTCATCAAGAAGTCATGCAGTCAGCACCACACACTAGCCCTGCTTTTTTATATATATGAAAAATGTGTGGAAAGAGAGAACATTATCTTGGAGAGCAAAAATGGGTATGTTTGAAGGAATAGTAGTTCCAA
>JAYMFT010000017.1:168701-179104 GCA_038088735.1 Panulirus argus | reverse complement strand
GTTTTGATGAGACAGGAAGTAAGACCAGCCATCCTGACATGGAGAGTGTAGGATGGTTCCGGGCACCACTTTAACGCTCCTCAGTCAGGACGGTAGTACCACCCTCAGCGACTGTTGTCAACAACCTACTACCTAATGGGTTGCTCCAAGTGGATGGGGTAATCCTTAAGTTAGCTGGGGTATTGGAAGGGGCCAATACACTGTCACCTGTCACAGTAAAGTCTAGTCAGAGGAGTATACCGTAAATATGTAGGGGTCATAGGAGGGACCATTACTCTACTACCTGAGCCCTCCCTCTCGAAGGCAGCAGAGTCATTTATGTTCGCTATATGATGTCTATTGCATGAGGCATTGTACCTAACCTGTTGCCAGAGCCTTACTTTATGAGACTAATTGTAAGAGAAATAAACTGTCTTTCGGCAAATAGAGAATAACAATCATGTGTTCGAAAATATCTAAACAATCGCTTTCGTCGTGTATCTGGCCAGAACTTGAATATACTTCTCAATAACCTTATATTCCTTTGTAAAATAACATATTTTCCAAATGCCAGACAATGGTAGCACTCTAAATATAATTGTCAAAACAGAGAGCTAAAAATCTACAGACTAAGATTTCTGTCTCTTCAAAGTAAACGAACTTTGTTTTCTTTGGCTGTTCTCTTCGGGATACGTGACTAAATAGTTATCTTTGGTATCTCATTACTTGTAATTTATCATCATTGTTTATTTGTATTACTGTTATCTTCTATACACAGTTGCATTCTAAGGATTAGTGTAGGGGTGAGGAACAGACTAATCTGTATTTTCTGTTCCATTTCATTTGACTGAATGGATCACTTTCAAAACTCGTTACTAAGTCGCGGCTGCATGAAATTCAATGAACCTTTGCTTAATAACTGTATAGACTACTTCCTACTTCAAAACGAATTCGCATCGAATCTTATGCGTCCGCGACTTCGGAATTAAGCTATGAAAGTGGCCAATTTACTTTACATCATTATTAAACTCCATTTCACGCCTAAACTAATCCTGACAATGCAAATATGTATAGATGATTTTTGACTCGGATTCACATATTCTTTCACCTCTACAAGTATTGCAGAGACTCGTGTTACACCCTGTACACTGCTTACGCAGGGAGCTTCATCTGTCGTGCAGCGCCCGCACTACGAGAGGGCGTTTGCTGGATGCTGATCTGCCCTCTTGTGTGCCGGCGAAAAAGACATTTCCTGCAGGACAACAAAAGGCGGAGAGGTTGCGTTTTGCCGAGCGCTACGCAGGAGTTCTGGAAGTCAGTCATATTTACCGACGAAACGAGCTTTTCGTCGATTCCAAAGTCAAAGCGGCACTGCAGGAGCCCTATCGGCGAGAGATATAACGAAAATTTTATATTCTACAGTGACAGATCGGGCCGGTTCAGCCAAGCCATGTATGGGTGGATGTGGTTCGGTGGAGTTGGGGAGCTTATCCCAGTTAAGGGGATGATGAATTCCCTCCAATATATAAATATATTGGAAACCTGCCTTTTGCCGAGTGTGCGGGTGTGTGCCATCGATGAGCCCCTTCCCATCATATTAGTGCAGGACAGGTCACCAATCCACACTAGCAGAGCAGTGACCGACTGGTTCGCCAATCATCAGGAATTTCAGTTACTCGACTGGCCTCCAAAAGGGTGTGATATCAATCCTAATGAAAATCTATGGGGCATAATGAAAAGCAAGTGGGAGGTCCAGGAAAAGACCAAAGCCTCCATCATCCAGAAGAGTACAGAAATATGGAAAAGTCTCAGGAGAACACCTGATATCTGCATAAAGCTCGTACAGTTCCTCCCCTCATGTCTGCAGCGGGAGATCGATGTTGGTGGTGGGTATACTAAATATTGATGGGCGCATATTGCATTATTACGTTAGTTAACGTATATCAGTAAATATCATATGTGTATCGGTGTCTTCATTCTACCCCCTACATCATCACATTTAAGGTATAACCTCTGGAGGAAAGAAAAATATACATACCGAGGGCTAATCAATCTTCCCACTGATAGCATTGGCCTGAACATCATTGCCATGATTAATCTATAACCTAACAAGCACCACATGTCTAAATGAGTGGGTATGATCATCGGGCATGCCCTTGAAGTGACATCAGGGGGCCAAACTACTGGCTTAACAACAAGTTTGCAGGTATTTTGCTAGCCTCTGACTTTACTTCTCGGGCACGCCCGCCGAATCATAGCCGCTCATGTGGACATGGCTTAATATACATTACACATTCCCTTCGCATATCTCTTCACACACTTCCCTTCCTCTCTACCCACAATTCTTTACGCATTTCACTTCCCCTTCACACTTATTTTACTCTCCATACACTTTACACACACACTTCTCTCGCTTTTACTTGCTCCAATTGATTTCCTACTGTTTCCTTTGCGATGTTCATCACATATGGCATCTTTTCTGCCTCATCGTCCACATGCCACGGGAGTATTACAATTTCCTTTTATATGAAATAAAAACTTTGTTTTGAAATCAACATTTTAACCAAATGAATATATTAGGTGTGTCTGTTTTTATATATAAACTCATGTGAACATATATATTTATAATTATATATTCATGCATATAACACCCTGACTGCTCTCTGCTGCGGGACTGAATTTTACAAAAACCCAACCTCACCATGTCACCCTAGCCAATATGAAATTGATAGTGCGTTTGTCTATTTCATAACAAAGAACACTGTTTCATGCATTTCTGGACTACTGTGGTGACAAGGTAACATAGAATATGCCTGGAATATGTTTGAAAGCACACACCTTAATCATTGTTATTGAACTCATCAGAATACAATATACACTTTTTGTCATGTGAATTAAAACACAGTTTTCATTGAGCTTGTATTGAAGTGTCGCCAGACCGAGATTAGCAAACAGCTGACAGCCTTGTCCACTAGTTTAGTTACTGGCCGGGGTGGGGTAGTGGATGTCAGTGTGTAGGGGTGGGGTGCGTGGGGTTTGGGTGGGGAGGGAGGTGCTGACATGGTCCACGATTATTTGCCATGGCTGTACCACTTTACAAAAGTGTTTCCAAAACACTAAAGATTTCTGTTGTTAATTCTTCCTGGGAAAAGTTTCTCAGAATGGCCACACAAGCAGCTACCTTCCTGACATTATGAGCCTTGACATATAGGCTTGGGGGAACAAAAAAAATTTTTTAATCTGAGATGAGGCATTCCTTCTTGAAAGGTGTTTAAGGCTTCCTGGACAAACAAAATGGAGTTCTAAATATTTTCTGGTGATCTTAATCAGTCTTCTCAGTGATTAACTGTGCATAAAGCATGGAATTTTCTAGGAGAAGTCTTCTAAGAAGCAATCAAAAGGGGTAAGTCAAAACCTACTTGTTTCTCTCTTAGCCAAAAACCAAAGGTATCAAGAAGAACTTTTAGGAGCAGATGTTGAGGTGCTAAACTGCCAGGGTACTCCTACAATTATAACAAGCTCAGGAACTTGGATAACTCCCACTTAAAAGTTGTTCTTTCTGAGAAATTATCAAAGAATTGAAATCAGTTGACAAATTTTTGTGGGGGTTTGCTTAGTATCAAATACAACACTTTTCTATGATGAAGGCTGTGGGAGCTAACAGCCTGACAGCACCAGAAACCAAGCTCCCTGAAAGCTGATAATTATGTCATAATATTGATCAGATCATAACTGGTCTATGAAAAAATCAGTCACTACTGATGAGACTCAAGTAATGTGGATGTACAGTTCCCCACCACATATGCCTAATATTAACAACAGATTCTGCTAACGTTACCTCTTGATCTGAAGCACATTCAGGCCAAGAGAAGGTGAAAAAATCCAAAGATGCATTGGAGCTGCAACAACACTCTTGGCCTGCAGTGGAAAACTCAACCTTTTCCTACCTATTAAGCTGAGACTTTGAGGACCTTGGATCAAACCTTGTTGAAAAGTCAAGGTCCTGATAATCACTACCTTTTAATGATGAACCAACTTTAATGGTAATTACTTAGCTTGGTCACAGGACATAAAATGGGCCTCTTCCTTAGCTGGAGGTGTAGCTACAGGCCTATCTAAACAAGGCACTACAATCCAGTGTCCTTGCTAAAAAAATCAGATGCCAAATCCTGAGTGAAAGAAAAACTTAGGTCTGTAAATAGGAAAGATTTGAGGTTCCACACCTTCAGTTATACATTAATGTTAGTCAGATCATGTAAAAGATGGATTTCTGCCCATCTGTTGCTCAACTTGATGAGGTGGAATCTCTCAAAATCTGCCCTTTTCTTAAGACAAATTTTGCTCCAAAAGTATGAGTAGCAAATTTAAGATCTCCAACCACCTTAAGCACACGGATCACCTCTCAGGGGTCACTACCCGATCTTATTTTCAAGCATAAGTGTCTGGAAATGAAAAACATAAGATACAAATAATACCCACAAAAAAGATCATGAAATTCTTGAATATGATTATGTGTAGATGAAATAATGAAACTGGATAGGAAACGAAATCCTAAGAAGAGATATGAGGATAGTAACTATTCTGAGAAAATCTATTTATCAAGGGATACAAACTGGTAAGGCACAATATTCACATAATGTCTAAATACATGCATTAGTAGAAATTGGAAGAACTTAAGGAATCTGGAGGTTTTGCAGAACCCATCATGTTGTATAGGAGCTGGAAGCATCCAATATATGTAAACAATTTGTTCTTCTCTAGTAATCTCACCTCAGCCATGCCGACCATCAAAGCAGAGAACGTTGAAGAGTAGGAATCCATCATCTGGAGGACATACATCCCACCTTTGGTTGCCATGGAAAGTCCCACACAGAACATGACTATGCAGGAACATAGGAGGGCCCACCTGTGGTGCAAGTCAAACTGTCAGTTCTGACCAAAGAATGGCACAAGCCACATGGATTATCGTTATCTACAAATGCAACTCATGTTTAATGACAGAAAAACACAAATAATCTATTATAATAATGATCATATTAATAACTGGGGCACTTAGGAGTCAACACAAGTAAATATCACATTATACAATCCTTTGGAATGGCAAAGCAGAGTTATGGCACACCTTAGTGTTCAATGAACACACTCCTTCAGGAGGGTAGAGAACTTTTGATATTTCTTCCCTGAGTAGAAGGTTGTGATTAATATTCTGAGCAGGCTGTGGCAGTGTTTACCAAGCAGTTACTGGAGAGTCATCAGTTAGGACAACTGGCTGCCAGTGCCAGGCTGGGGCTTATCACACCAATGAATGCATGGTAACCACTGCCCAAGCAAGCATTTTCACATACAATTTATGAAACAGTAAAGTCCGTGCCAACATTTCTGGTCACCTGCAGTTGTTGCATATTTGATGCTTGTGCAGGGGAAAGAAATGATCATATAAAATATTAATATCAGAAAATGGCCTTCTAGCCAAGTGCTCCAGAGGATGACTGATACCCTGCCATGAATGAAGGTTAGTCACACGTACAGTCACATACCACATGTGAGTTCATCTCACAATACAGTTAATATATACATGGGTGGGGATGTATGTTGCCGGTGAGGTGTTGGCGGGTAGACTCACTTGAAGTTCTTGCCGCGTAGGGCTGGGAAGTCATCAGTAATGGTGGTGATGATGGTGGTTAGGATAGTAAACTGCGTGCCAAGACCCAGGGTCAGCAACATGGCGAAGAACAAGATGGACCACACCGGCGACAGAGGCAGGCGGGCCACAGCCTCGGGGTAAGCCACGAACGCGAGGCCCGCTCCTAGAACGTGCATAAAATGACTCCACATCAGAACTCGTTGTGGAGATACGCTACCCTACTGGTGATGGTGATGTGACGCGCCCACACGGAGTGTCCAAGCCAACTCGTCAAGGGACTATTTGTAACGAACACCAGTGGCAGGTATGAGGATGTGTGGGTGTGCCTGCAGGCACACAAAGTACCATTGTCCCCAAGCAGGCCAAGGACCAGACCAGGAAACAGTGCTCTAAATGCTACAAGTTACAGTCTACCGTAAGCTTACCTAAAAAGCATGTTACAGCAGTGGTAGTTCTCCTCTCTGGAATGAACATCAAGAGTGCAACAAGCAGCCACTTAAAATAATCACTGAAAACTGAAAGCAGAAAGTTTGCCAATAATGTTACAAATATGAACATACAACAGACATCCAATACACACCACGCTAATGGTGACACTCGGCTGTTTCTTCTCTTGCCCTTCAGAGTTACACATGTACTACCTCTGACTTACCTACAGATACTGGAAAAAGTCGTCACTGACTCTCGTCAAATAATTCTATAATGTGAGTTATAAATACGTACCAGTTCAATCAGCCTTGCTTAATAAGCATGTGTGGTTGGAACTCAGGGTACTTACAATATGGCATGAGGAATTTTATTAATGTCCACTGGTTTCTGGTGATGGAATCAAAATTAAGGATTAAGCTTGGATCTCAAAAGTGCTTATCAGTGAGTGGCAAGTGTTAATGGGCAGACAATGTGGTAACATATATGGCTCTGAATTTCGAAAGACTGTTTTGAAGAAATAGTTTTCAAATGAATGAATATTTTATAATTACTTTAAATGTGATGTATTGGGAAGATAAGAACTGAAGTTAATGAAGTATTTTGGTCCATGACTTACTGTACCATTTATACTATGGAGACCCGTGATGTAAATAGCTGACTCACATGCCATCACAATATACTTTGCAATGCAGTGTAAATACTTTGCGGTTATTCTATTAAAATTACTTTAACAATTCACTGTGAAGCTTTTGTCTACTCTATCAAAAGTGTTGTTATTCAAGGGCATGTGAGCCAGTGTTCCTTTAAGGTAACAGGAGACTGAGTGCTATGCATTACTTTTTCAAGAATCCTGGTTGTATTGCCAATAATGATGGTACAATATGAAAAATGCCCCAAAAGAGAGGCTCATGAGATGAAGTTTTGCAACAGTCAGTCTCAGAGTATTAGAACCTCCATAATAAATGCCTGAATATCAGTGGTAACACCAAGAGAGGTCAGATGGCTTCAGTCACATGGGTAAACTGAAAGAAGACGACATATATTTCTGTCCACTTCCATTTTATAACCACTGATTGAAATCTGTTTCAACCTCAGAACCCAAATGGGTTTTTAAAGGACAACTCTATAACTGATTACTGTTTTTGAGCTACAGTAATTCAGGTTTGTTTATGAATGATTCTAAAACCTTGTTACCTACAGGATATGCTAACCCTGTAGAAGATTGAGAGGGGAATGCCATTGTGGGATTGGGAGGTTACATACCCTGCACTGCAACTTTGTCAACAGGAAGACCCAGCTCATGAGCCATGAACCCGATGATGCCAAAGATGACAAAGCCAGCAAAGAAGCTGGTCAGGCAGTTACCCAAGGAAACCACAAATGCGTCTCTGTTAGAAAGAAAAGTTATTTTGATATTAGAAAAAATATACTGATGTATCAGTGGATCTAAATGTAAACTGTGAAAATATATGAGTTTTAGCTTTCATATTTACTGAATTTTGTAATAAATGCAGAAACGGATCACTGACATTGTTTAAAGTTGCTTCAGTTTTGGAAACAAATAACAACTGGATAATAATCTCAATATATTTATCAGACAAAATATTGAAGTTAAAAAAAGAAATTGTTAAATGAAAAGCAAATGAGAATTAAGGCTTTGTGCAAATCAAGAAAATAACCTTTGCCACTTAACTCTACAAGTACATTGTTGTACGAGGCATGTTAGCTTTAAACCAGTGCTCCTGGGTTAATGCAGTAAATTTAAAGAAAGCAAACTAATTTACTCCTTAGATTTTAAATACTGCTAAGTTTAAATTAAAAATCCACTTGTTAAATTAATTCTATATAAGACCTTTCACTTTAGAGTATCATAATAATTCTGTTCTCTTATGATGTAATCTGAAGAGGCAGTTAAAGCTGAGGGGACATCTCATCTCTGCAGTTTAAACATATGATGAGATTTACATGAAGGAAAGAATAACTTGTGGGGTACAACCCTGAAGCTGTCTATTATACAAATTATTCACAAAGAGAAAGCTATCAACCTAAACTCTGGCTACTCTGAAATGTGATGACAAAATGTAGAATGCTTAGGGAGGACTTTACATGCACAACCTGCTTGGCATGCAAGAATAGGCACCATAATTTAGACATGGTCTGAGGTTCCTGCACGATCTCAAGACGGAGGCTGGAAAGAAAATTGACTGAATTCTACAATATTGCAGTAGAGATGGGTATTTTACATTGCATGATTATAATTACAATAATGAATAATCTGAGGATATGTGATGTGGTCATTTCAAGATAGCATGGGCATGTAAGATGAGTGATAGGTAACATATTGGTCAAGATCTCTGGTAATACAAATGAAGGTACAAGCAGTAGTAGTCTATGAAAACGATGAGCTAACACAATTAGTGAAGTATTCAAGAACAGAGGTATTTCAAGGAGGATTCCAAGGAACCCAATGGACTAACTTGTGATAAGTGGTTTAGGTATGATGTGCATGAGGATGGTGTGCAAGATGATACCTTCATTTGATGAACCAAGTTAGTGTTCAAAGAGAAAACTATAGAATCACTTAGAATGAAAGCTTCTACTAATTCTACTATAGAGGAAATAAAATAAGGGTGTAGTTGTGAACTATGAGATTGTAAGCATCCGATCCATCCCTCGTATACAGGAATAAGAGTTAAAATTTCATCATTGGTGGAAAAAATATAGTCAGAACTAATTTAATGTTTTACACATACACAATACTTTGTATTATATTTCATCATTCACGCACAGCCATTACATTATTAGTGTCTTTTTAGTGCATCATTAATGGGAAAATGGGATGATTCTTAAAGGCATTCTGGTTACTAAAAGTTACCAAAAGAGATGGCTGAAATCTAGGAAAATATTATACTTCAGCACTTGGATTGAGAACATGATACAACAAATGTACACCATTTCGAGTAATTGCTCGATGACAGATGAGGTACAGTAGATTTTTTTTCACATAAACTGGATAACTTAATGATCCTAACTATGGGTCATCATCATAAAAGGTTTACTGAAATCTAACACAGGAAAAGGAGAGATGGGAACAGAAGTCAACATGGTTTGATAGCTGTTAAAAGGCTAGCAAAAGTAGAGATACACTATGGAAAAGATATAAGTAAAATTAGTTGATAGGAATGGAAAGATTATGAAAAAATCCATGGAAAATGCCATTTAAATGTTGTTTCATAAATGTATTAAAATGAAACTGTCTGAAGAGTAACGGTTAATTTTAGGACTCATACAGAAGTATAATTGACTAGGAGAAGGATGTATATAAGAAACTGAATGCTAAGTTTCAAAGTGTACTCACTGTCAAAGATACTTATATGCACCATCACAACCACAATGGAGAGGCAGAACACCATGAAAAGCATTAAAATAATTTCATGGGATGTAAGTACACTTGTGAAGACATCATGGGAGTGGAATTGTAACACAGTTTGTGAGTGAGTGAGGTTCTGTACAGTGGTAGAAGTAATTTGTAGAGTGTATTGTGCTTGTGTTCATCAGGTGTTTGTGCTGAGAGTGCATGTGTGTGTGTGGCAGATGCTTTAGGTATTTGCATCCCAGTGGTTGCTGTATGTCCTGAGCTCCGAGAAACCTTCGTGGAAAGCAGTGGTGTGCAATGGGGGGTAATACCTATGAAGACAGCTACATATGCATGAGTATGTTTTCTAGTGTTGGCAGTTTTACATTGTGGGAAGATGTATTCTGGAGGCCCAAGGTTTAGGGTTAGTGTACTGGCTGGGGAAGGGTAACTGGTATATCACCCTTTGATGGGGGGGGAAAAATGTATATAAAGGGCACAGCTTGGGTAGGGAAAATTGGGTTCTTTGGGACAGATAGACAGCCAATGTTGTTAGAGGCTTCTCTTTCCCACAGAGCAGCTGCTCACCCAGGTTGTGGAGGCTCCTCCTTGCTATACTGTGCCTAGTTATCTCTATGGCCAAGTCTTCCAACCCATGGTGCCACCACCAATGGACTGGGCAGATAAATGGGCTGAACCAGGGCATGTGAAACATCCAGGGTAAACCATGGAAAGGTCAGCAGGGCCTGGATGTGGTTTTGGTGCATTAGACATTACAGCACAAGTATGGATGGAAGCAGATGTGGCCTTTCTTTGTCTTGTTTCCTGGTGCTACCTTGCTGACCCGGAGGATGGTGATCAGGTGTGGAGAAGAAGAAAAGAATGTATATGTATTTTTTCTTTTTTTCATGCACTTATGCTGTTTCCTGTGGGGGTGGTGGTGTCAGGAATGGATAATGGTGAACAAGCATAAACATACATGTGCATGTATGTGTA
>JAYMFT010000017.1:154918-168601 GCA_038088735.1 Panulirus argus | reverse complement strand
GGAAGTATTCTTTCTCCCCTATCCCCTGGGATATATATATATATATATATATATATATATATATATATATATATATGTGTGTGTGTGTGTTAACAGATGTGATTTTCTTCGTTTGTTTCTTGGTGCTACCTCACTAACACGGGAAATGGCGTTCAAGTATGAAAGAAAATAATCCAGTAATACCCCCTTACTGTCTTTCCTACACACCCATGTGTACTCGTGTATGTCCCTCTTTTTAAACCTGGCATTCCCTATCACCAGTCCTTTTTCAGCACACAACTCCCACAAGCTGTTCACCATTCTTATTCAGAACACCAGGTAAACCATGCCCTGTTATACCCTTAACTCCCACATTAACCAATGTCACATTCAGAGTCACCCATCACTAATACCTGATCCCTTAAATCATAACTACAAACACAATCTCTCAGCTCCTAATAGATCGTTCGCCTCTCTTCCACATTCCTCTTATTTCTGGGTGCATTAGCACTATAGTAATATTGATTCACCTCTCGTAATCCACTTTCATTTTTACCCACATCAGTCTGGGGGCTCACTTCATTACACACTTCCATACACTCTCACAACTTTTTTGGCAGTAGTGATACCTCTTCCTTAGTTCTTGCCTTCACCCTAATCCCTGATTTTACCCCTAAGAAATTCCCGAACCATTCCTCCCCTTTTCCCTTCAGTTCTGTTTTGCTCAGGGCTTGAATTTCCAGGTTCTCTCCTCAAACATACTATTTATCACACCCTTCTCATCTTGGTTACATACACACATACATTCAGGTGTCATAGCCTGAGTGTTCTAAAAGGATAAGCACAGCTCATTTGATTTCCTCTTTTCCAACTATTAATATTCAAAAATTCAAGAAAGTGAGGTTTTCCAGCTCCCCACTCCCCTCCCCTTCAGTCTCCTAAGACATACAGAGAATAAACATGAAGTTTTCTTTTTCCCTTATCTCCTGGGATCCTCCTCCCTTTAGCTGCCTTATACAATACACACGGAATATATGAGAAGTATTTTTTTCTTTCCTATCCCCAGAGACATTCATGCAATGATAGGTATTCTTTCTCTCCTGTCCTCTGGGTAATGCATGCAAAGGGGTCTCTTAAATGTGAATGTGTTGAGAGGGGCAGCTGGTGAGATGTCTGATCATTACTTGAAGGCAAGGGTCTGTAAAGGTTTAAGAAAAAGAGGCTTGAGAAAAAAGATACCAGGAAAGGTTGAGTGCAAAATGGCAAATGTGGGAGTAAATGAAATAGGGAAGTGGATGAGGAATGGGAGGTGTTTAGGGAGGCACTGCTTACATATGTGAGAGAAGTGTGTGGCATGCAGAAGGTGGGAGGTGGACAGGTGAGAAAGGATGGTGATGAGAAAGTTGCCATTGAAAGAATACAAGAGAGGTATAAAGACATTATTTGCAGGGAAAGAGTAAGTGAATGGGTGATATATAAGAGAGAGTGGCAGGAGGTCAAGAGGAAGGTCTTCACAGGGGCTGAAAAGAAAGCAAATGAGAGCTGGGGTAAGTGAGTATCAACAAACTTCATGAAAAATAAAATGTTTTTGGAAGGAAGTTAACAGTGTATGGAAAACAAGAGAACAGAAGGGAACATCAGTATGGATCATATGTATGGATCATACTGAGGTGCCTGATGAATGCCAGATTGCCTGTATAGTGCCAGAGTATAAAATAAAGGTAAAAAAGGCAAAAGTGAATGTTCAGATGACAGAGGTATAAGTTTGTTGAGTGTGCCTGGTAAGTTCTATGGGGAGTGGTGATAGTGAAGGTAGTGGCATGAGAAGAGTTTCAGACTGGGAAGGAACAATTTGGCCTCAGGAGCTGTAGACATTGTATGGGTTAGGTATTTTCTGTGAAGAATGTATGCGAGAAATAATTAGAGAAAGAAATGCACTTGTATATGGCTTATACAGGTCTGGAGAAAGTGTATGACAGGGTTGATAAAGATCATTTGTGGAAGGTATTGTGAATATATGGTGAGGGAGGAAAGCTACTAAAATCAGTGAGGAGTTTTTATCATGATAGTAAGTATGTAGAATAGTGGGTGAAAGGTTCCAGGTACCCAGTAAGTATGTAGAATAGTGGGTGAAAGGTTCCAGGTGCAGGTGGGTCTATGGTAGAGGGTGTGTGATGTCTCTTGTCTATCTATCTATATCTATGATGCCTGTTCCCTTTGAGAACTACCTCAAGGGGGTGGCCACAGCAAAAGAATTTCTATAACTGATGAACTCCAGTGCCACTTCTTAGCCTTTTTGTGCTTCACCCTTAACAGGCCACAGAAAGAGGGCAATTCTAGTGCAGTGTTTTCAGATGCTCCTCCCTGAGTTCCTACCACCAAATACTACTACTAATGTCCCTACCTAATGTTCTAACCTACTACTTTTACCTAATGTGATGTCAACATGCTGTTTAATTTGTTTATGGATGGGGTGGTGAGGGAGGTGAATGCAAGGGTCTAGGAGAGAAAATTACGATGGGAGTCATTTATTGTTTGCTGATGACATGGCGCTATTGGCTGATACAAGTCAGAAACTGTAAAAGCTGGTGTCTGAGTTTGAGTGTGTAAAGGAAAAATTGAGATTAATGTGAATAAAAGTAAGGTTATTAGGTTTAGCAGAGCAAAGGGACAGGTTACTGAGGGAATCAGTTTGAATGGAGAATAACATGGAGGAAGGGGAGTGTTTAAGTTACCTGGGAGTGGATATGGCAACAAATGGGAGCTGAAGTGAGATTGTGTAGGTGAGGGGATAAAGCTCCTAGGCACACTTGAGAATTGTGTGGAAAGAAAGGTCATTGTCTTTAAGGGTAAAGATAGATATATTTAATGGTAAAGTAGTCCCATCAGTGATGTATGGATGCAAGGCATGGACCTTAGACAAAAATATAAAGATGAAGGAGGATGCATTGTAAATGAGGTGTGGTGTTAGGTAGGTTGATCAAAAATGAACTGATAGGTAAGAGAAGTGTGGTAGTAAGAGGAGTAAGCATGAGACAGATAAAGATGGGTTGCTGAAATAAGAAGAGCAAGGCAAGAAGAGGATGGCTAAGAGCATATACATGTTAGAAGTGGAGGGAACCAGGAAAAGGGGGAAACCAAAGAGGTGGATGAAAGGAGAGAAAGGTGCTTTGAAGGCTCAAAGCCAAAACATGTAGGAGGTTGTGAGACATGCAAGGGATGGGTGTCAATGGGCTAAAATAAGGGACATGAAGAGGACAAGGGTGTGGATACAGAGCTTTGGTTTCATGACAGACAGAGTGGATGTGAGTGAGGCCATGTCTTATTTGTTCCTGGCACTACATAACTAACTTGGGATATGGTGAACATATGAAAAAAATTTTAATATTTAAAAATAATAATAACAATAATGATTACAATAATAAATGATAATCAGTCAAGGATAATATCTTTAAAAAGCTTCATCCATGAAAGCAAAATGCAGGCAGAGAAAATGGTAAGAGACCAGCACAAATTAAAAAACTTCAGAGTGAATTGCAAAATTCATGGAAACTTTTATCATAAACTAGGGTCCAAAAATAACTAATGTGCAATGAATATTAACTAACAGTTTAAAGAGGAAAATTAGTTCATCATTTAAGAACTAGAAGTCAGTTTGTAAGTGTTGAGAAAACAAATGAGGATAAGACAGTTATCCAGTAGGTGGTATGAAACGAAACTTTTCCAAATATTAACAACAGACTGATAATCAATCACTGTTTGTAACTAATGTTGCAGGTAAAAGGTTAAAAACAAAAAACAAAAAACCAATGGAAATCTCCTTTACTTCCATTCAATCACTGGGTACAGTCGAGTCTTGGACTCCCAAGCTCCAGCTTGTGGTACAACCTAACCTTCGGTCCTCTTGGCTAAGGCAACCACCTCTTGAACATACCAACCGTTACAGTGCACAGTACAGGTATACATCACCAGTACCTCCTGATAAACTCTTTAACAATTCTTTGTGGACGTTGTGTGATCGACGGTATGGTAGATAAAATAAAAATGAAAGTGTTCTACCAAATAGTCAAGTATTGTTAAAACTGGCTAAACAAAAATTGCTTGGGCAAATTGTCTTTCTTGTCCAAAAATTAAAACACTACTGCAGACAATGTACTGTCTATAACTACAATGGTCAAAATCAAATCTTGATAATTTGCTGATAACCATTATCAGTTATCATAATACACTCTGCAAAGCTACTACTGCTTGATGGCAGATGAATATTAAAAGGGTTAATTAAAAATTAATGATGAGTTAAGATCTTCCTTATGACAGAATGCACTTTCAAAATCTGATGATGTCCCAGAATACTACTACAACAATATATCAGAATTTTAACTATATTCTTTAGAATATATCACTATATTATTGAATATTTACTATACTCTTTGGAATATATAATTTTTCTTTTACTATACACTTTAGAAAATATAATTATCATAAAATGAAGCTCAGTGTTGTCCACAGCTACAAGAGTTAGGCAATGGAAACATTTTCCTAATATCTGACAAATCTGACATATCTTTACACTTTTTGCATTACATTTTTTGTTAGCATTACCCACTCACTATGTAGGAAAACACTTAAAACAATGACTAATGCCCAGGTATGATGAATCCAAAAAAGCAATGATATGATCATTATAACATGCAATAACCACTCCCCAACTGATGACAGATATAGTGAGCTACTCCTGCAGGCCACATGGTCACACCATCACATTTTTTTTTTCTTTTTTTTACCTTGCATGTAGCTGACACCACAACTGGCAAATCCAATTTACATATCTGGCACTGCTAAAAATACATCTAATTTCCACTAAATTCATCTTCAACTCATAAGACATAAGTGAGCCAGTTATATCTCATTCATGTGCCAATTCTCAGTATGTAGTATATTTGGTCTGGTCCAAGGTCATCACAATTCTAGAAACTTGAGGATCCAATTAAATGTACTGCAGCCATAACTTCATTTTATCTGTACTTATGCAAATGCAGCCATACAGAATAAATTCAACTGTTTTTGCTAGTTAATAAGCCAATTAAATCAGAATATAAAGATCAAGGTAACTGTTTAGGAATACATATTTTTTGCCTATTAGAACTTATATTAATAAATTCGAAAACCTTGTAATAACAGTTTTAAAAGAACATAAGGCCTAAAAAGAAGCCTATCAAAATACATTATTAACTTTTGCACAACTTATACAAGAGTGCAGTCCAATTATCATATAATCTACGAAACTTCAGAAAAAAGGAGTATCTATTAACTACCTCTGGTTTACTTATCACAAGAAATTCTTACAACTATGAATACAACAATTCATTATCAGGAACCACAATCTGTCCCAAAGGACTTGAGAGCCTGGAATACAGAAAATCATTTTCAGATCCCAGACATTCTCAATTTGACAGCCCCTAGATAACACACACGATAAACTCTACATCTCAAGTCTTCGCAAATTAGTCACAGCCAGTTGGTCCAATCTCCACCAAAGATAACTGCTTTGTCATCCAAACACACCAAATCTTTCCCTGTGACTGGCAATGTGTGTCTCAAACACTAGTCACCCTTCCACAGATCGCATGAGTAACATTTGCATCCAGATATGTACAATTCCAAACAAATTTAATTTCAAACCAATCAATCTACAACAATCACCTCAAATCAGTCTACATCATTGAATATGGATCGTTCTAATTAGTACATAAGAAAATCCATAGAAATCATGCTTAAATTCACAAATACTGCAATATCTATATGGGTTAAATCTTAAATTATTGGGTTCCATTGAATTGGTTTCTGACAACATTCCAATATGTTCACGAGCATTGAATCAATCTTGCACTGAGCATCTGCTTAATGCCAACTAAGAACTACAAATCAAGTAGCAAGGTTCAAGAGTTATTCAGTGGACACAGCATTTAGGGATACCAAAAGAAAATAGTGTGGTCACTGAAATGTGCATGCAGGACCGCCTTTTGGGGAAAAAAATATGTATAAACAGTGTAATATGGGGCAAACTGGATGGAAGGATCTGATGCTGATGCTGCTATCACTTTGATAAGTTGGCTTATAAATGCTAATAAACAAGAAAATTCCACTGGCAATTTCCCCTTTTATGAATGACCTTGTATCATACTTCATGAAGAACAGGAAGGCAAAATCTTTATTGATGGACACACCTGAATATTAGGAAATGGTACTGCTGTTGTAGCAATGACATTGATTCTAATACAGGAATTTGGGCAGCTATTTTCCACTAACCATTTCCAGTGAATTGATTAGTCTCCAGAACTAGGGGGGCAAACTGCTGGACATATTAGAGGTTTGTAATGGGAACTATTCTTTTAGATTTTATTGAAAGACAAGAAGATTGCATGTGAAACACAAAGTAAGCGGGAATAAAACAGCCTGCTCATTAAAACCACTTGGACTGAAATTTTATGAACACAGTTTGGCTTTTTTTCATCCTAGTGGTTAACAGTGATTAAATTTAGAGCAGCACTCTTGTGAGACTTCCTCCTACTAGATTTAGTTATGTTTTATTACCCAACTGACCTGGTGGGTTTGGGTATGGTGGAGATGTTTTTCAGGTACATGTCTCACTGGTGGGGTGGTCTGCGGCCCCTCACCCCAGCCGAACAAAAGTACGACCAGGAATTGGCAGCCGACCCTTTCCAGGCCCCACTGACGCAGCACTGGTGGGGCGGCCATCATCCATGGGCCCTGTATCTGATGCTGGCACCGATACTTCTCCCATACACTCAAGTGGCAGGAATGTCCTACTGTGCCTGAGAACAGGCTTGCCTGGACAGACCAGCATACTGTACTTGGTGGAGTTGTGCCCCGCCATGCCCCCGCCCCACCCTCTACACCTGGTGCTGGCGGCCCACCCGCTTACACCTCAGCTCCACGACTGTGGATAGCTGTCGTGGTACCATTGCTGGTCCCCGCCTGCCCCGCCGTACTTGCTGCCGTTGGCCCCACTGTATGAGCTCAGCGGCTGCTGTGGGATAGGCTGGTTCCCCCAGCTAGCACCGGTGTTCTGGAACCGTCTCTTTGAGTCCCCCTCGTTCTGGTGCCCGCCATCCAACTTTCTTTTACCTGTAATGGATCAAGCTTCATCTCACTTATCTGACTGATCTCTACAATGGAAGAATTATATGCATCACAGGCTTTCCCCTGGCCTATTTCTCAACTGATGGCACACTTATGGAACATGATCTTTAGTGTTGGTGGTGTAGGCACAAGATACAAGGGAGTGACGGCTCAAGACTCACCTGCTAGATTTGCCCCCCTGGCGGACCCTCTGAACCCCTGCCCCGCGCGCGGCGGCCGAGTCATACGCCCCCCCATGGCCCCCCCTCGGGGCACCATACCCCGCCCCCCACGGGGGGAGGGGACAGCGCCGCGGCCACGGTTCGCCATACCATACCCACGGCCAGCCTGAAAGCACAAGGCAACCCACATCAGTGGTCAACCTCCCTCAACAATGCAGTAGTGTTCAAGATAAAGCTGGGACTTCCATAATGAGGTAAGCATTATGACAGCATGTATGCAGCAAGCTTCAAAAGGCTCTATAGATACTAAAGCAAAGTACGAGTCACCATCCCTGAGCCAGAGGTGTGGTGCATGATGGGGTTCTAGGGATCACTGGGGACAAGTTAGCACCAGGAATGGTACGGCACGGGGCACAGTACCAAGTAGTGATTGTTGCTGGGCTGCTCAGTCTGCAGTGCTATTAAATCTATTACCATACAATTATTATCATGAGAATCGTTAATCTTCTTCCCGGCCATGTTTTAGCCACCATAGCACCGAGCTGCTGGAATGCTGGCTCAGGCATGGGACCCGATAAAACGTGGCCTCACACTTCCACAGCTCCCAAATGCTTGAACCACCTAATTCCTTTCATTCACTTTATCACCATCACCAATGGATAGTCAAGAGCCATCCACATACACCAGTTGGGGAAGATTTGAGTATGTTTGGATAAAATCAGAGAAACTACTTGCATAGTGTAGCCCACTACCTCAAATCAGTAGCAATGTGAATAGTTTTGCTTCTTTATTTTGTTTTTCTATTTTTGCAATTTAGAAACAAGTACTGCCAAAAAAAGGATATTCATGTGTTTAAGCATGAACCTGTAGTGAAACCTATCACTTTAAAAACATTTCAGTATTATCACTTTATAAGGCAAATTCAAGATAAACATGCTCTTTCAACTTTTCACAAATGAATATGAAATCATTCTTCATGCAGCCAAAAGAAAGGCGATTTTGTAATTTAATTCTGACCCACTACACAGGCCTCAACATCCAGGCACTGTATGGAGTGTGAGGCCACGCCATTTAATGACAATTCAATACTACAATAACTGAGAATGGACACTGGGACCCACCGGCACTGATTTGGTGCGACCACGCCCCATAGGATACGGGGAGTAATCGTAATAGTAATCTTCATAACGGTAATAGTCGTCGTAATACGGGTCACTGTAGCCACCTTGATAATCGCCATAACCATAATAGTCGTAATCATAATCTAGAAATAATACCAAATGTTGTTGTTGATAGCTAGTAATAGTAAAATTTAATTTCTTATAAACATCAAATATACTGTATATACTAAAGAGGGCATGCCGGGAAGAACTAATCAATAAAAAAAATTATTTGTTTAGGTGATTTACAAGACAAGTGTTTGTACACATTATACTTGGAACTAAAGAAGGCAACGAATAAGCCAGAGTATCAAGAGACAACTGCACAAACTGCATCTTCAAAGGACCACTACCAGGTACCTCTGAAAAGCAATTGGGGCCAGGAAGTTTGAAGGGAAGAAGAGCAAGTCAATTCCATGACAACTAGTTTATTCTTATATATTATGATACAGGGAAGTCTTCAAATTTAGTTAACATAACATTTCATACACAACTACTTTTAGCAAGTATTGCCAATATAACGTAAAAAGTACAAACAAAACAAGCCAATCCATGCATGTACAGTTAAATATTTAAGAGCAATATTAAGCTCAATTTGCCTATTTCATTAATACAGGGGCCTGTCCCTGTACCTTAATGTCTAGTCTATCACTTTGTCCAAAAAATAAAGTTCTTAAGTAGAGCTTGTCAACAGTGGCTATAAACAGGAGTAAATGACACTCCCAAAAAGGAGTGAGATCATTAGGCTTGTAATTCAAAATGGCAATATAAACAAGCACAGCATTATCACTGGGACAGTCATATATACAACTCTCAGCACCATTGTTTGAAAATTATAATTACAGTACTTGATGTTCTTGGTCCCATATTGATGAGCAACTCAATAGTACCAACTGTAGTTATTCCAGTAATAGTTGTATCCTGTGTTCTTTTGTGGTCTTGGACCCCAGTAATAGTTGTAATAGTTCCACCACTTACCATAGTCACTGCGACCGCCCCCTCGACCCCCTCCCCGCCCACCACGCAGCATGGCCGGGGGCACAGGCATCCTGCAAAATGCAACAAAACTTCAAAATTTTTTTTATCAATAAAAACCCCTAACAAAAATTATGATTGCCCACTTTAAGTTATAGTAAGTCAACAATACATTTTTTCATAAGATAACACATGTAGTTAAAGTGGGAATACACTATTACTGTCATGAATGCTCACATCACAAAAATGTTCGATGGTACTGTTCAGTGGCATATGGAAATGCAGTCAACATGCTACTTCACATTTTCTTTAATAATTTTCTTACGTATGTAAATATGTATGCTCAATTTTTCATTTCATACTTTTGTGCCATTTCCCACATAGCAAGGAAGCACCAGGAACAGATGAAGAAAGGCCTCATTTGCTCATGCCCACTCCCTGGCTGTCATATGCAATGCACCAAAACCACAGCCAAGCCCCACAGACCCTTCCAACATTTCCCCTGACCACTTCATATGCACTTGTTCAGACCACTGACAGCATGTCAGCCCCTGCTTACCACATCACTTCAATTCACTCAATCCCATGCAAGCCTCACACTTTCCTGCATGTCAGGTTCCAATTACTGGAAGCATCTTTCAATCAATCCCTAAAACTTCCCCTTCTCCTTGTTCTTCCCTCCACTCTGATATGTCTACACTCTTAATCAGCCTCTCCTCTCTCATCCTCTCCAATGTCCAAACCATCTCTGCAAACTGTCTTTAGCTCTCTTTGACCTACTCTTCTTACTACCTCACTTCTTTCCTATCCTACCATTTCTTATTCCTTCAACCCTCTTCAAACCACATTACTGTCCTCGAACACTGCATTTCTAACACTTCCACCCTCTTCCATGCTTTTCATCTAGGGCACATGCCTCAGATCCATTCAACACTGTCTGGACTACTATCAAATATAACCTACTTTGCCCTCACAGATATACTCTACACACTCCTCAATGCATCCAGGGCCTTAGCCCCTCACCCATCCTATGGCTTACTTCAGCTCCCATGGTTCTATCCACAGTCAGTCAGATCCACTCTTCAAGTACCCAAAACATTCCACTTCCTTTCAGTCAGATCCACTCTTCAAGTACCCAAAACATTCCACTTCCTTAAGGTTCTCACCACTGAAACTCACAATCCAATCAACTTGTCTCTCTCCACAGATAAACCTAATAACCTTGCTTTAATTCATAAACTCTCTCAACTTCTTTCACACATACTCCCAAATTCAGAAACCAGTTTCTGTAGTTTCTCATTTGAATCTGCCTTCAGCAGATAGCAACTTACTGACCTGCCAGGTATTCCACATTCCCAACAAACTGCAAACCTTCCACTCTTTTTAAGACCCTCACATTCACTTCTATCGATACCCCATTCATTAACAGCTTAAAGAGCCATGGTGATATCACATACCCCAGCTGCAGACCCACATTCATCTAGAACCACTCACCCTTCTTTCTTCCTTCTTATACAAACATCTTACTCTCTTGATAAAAACTCTACACTGCTTTAGATAGTTTTTGTACCACACCATATATTCATAACACCTTCCACAAAGCATTACTATCAGCTCTATCACATATATTCGTAACACCTTCCACAAAGCATTACTATCAGCTCTATCACATTGCTTTTACCTGATCAATAAATGCCACTCACATATTCTTCTATTTCTCTGTGTAAATTTCACATTCATTCTTCACAGTATACACCTGTTCCAAATATCACAATGTTCTTCCCCATTGTGATGCTTTGTACATGACACCACTCTCTCATAACATTTACCAGATGCACTCAACAAACTTAAACCTCTGTAATTCAAACATTCACTTTTATATCCCTTGCCTTTGAAGTATACAATTGCACTATAATGTTTAGACATTCCATAAATCCTCAGGCACTTATCTTCAGCCATAAACAAACTAAAAACCCTAAATGATTAATAATTAATGATGCCATCCCATTTCTTGAGAAATTCAACTTCAATACCATACACTCTGGCCACTTTGGCATTCTGCATCTTACACAAGGCATACACCACCTTTCTTTTCACGAGAACATTTGCTTTGACTCTCTTACTTCACATACCTTCACATCCTAAATGCTTTTTATCTGCTACCAAATCATATAAAACATTCAAAAGTTCTTCAAAATGTTCACTCCATCTCCTCTTCATAACCTTTGCCCACTTCCCATTTGCTCCCTTCGCTGATGCTACCATGCAAGACAAGTTATTCTCCCAAAAGTTTGCTGACACTCACACACCAACTCTCATCTGTCCCCTTTTTTAGCCTCTGCATCTTCCTTTTGTACATATGCTAATCACATACACTCATTCTCTGCAAGTAAACCCTACACACCTCTTTTCTCTTTCACTCACAACTCCAACTTCCTCATCCCATCACTTGCTACCCTTTCTCAAGTGCTCACATCCTACACCCTTCTCTTGTAAAAGGATGCACTGCTTCCCTAAATACCTCACACAACTGTGACTGGACTCGAACTGCTTGAGATTACATGGTGAAGGAAACATCACTTTTGGCAAGGCTATTTCATTATGAGTACTGTTTGGTCAAAGACCTTTTCACTCCAAAGAAGTGTAAATTTCCATGTGACTGGAAGCAGAAGAGCCTTGCAATGCAGGAGCCTTTACACATATCCCGGTAAGACCAACAGTTTCACAGAAATTGGTCCTAGGGTATTTATAAATAAATAAAGAAATGAATTGCTCATCCACTTCTCTACTTTCATTTACTCTTGCCCTCTGCCATTCCTCGTCCATTCTCTCCTGATATCTCCTCACACCAGCTTCTTTACCAAGCTCACTCACTTACACCAAACTCTTCCCACCTATACTATTACCTCTTTTCCTAAAGCTTTAACAAATATTAACCCATGCCTCCACTATTTTACCTAAAGCCTTAACAAACATTAACCCATGCCTCCACTTTTTACTTAAAGCCTTAACAAACATTAACCCATGCCTACACTATTTTACCTAAAGCCTTAGCAAAGATTAACCCATGCCTTCACTAAAAAATAATCAGTCATTCCACCAACAGCCCATATCAGCACATTTATATCCAAAAGTCTCTCTTTAGCACATATATCAATTACGACAGAATCCAATAATACTCGCTTACCATCAACCCCACTCACCCTTGTATACTTGTGTATACAGAGGTCCCTCATCAACTGTAGGGGTTATGCATCTGGAAAACCCCATGGTTGGCAAAACCATGGTTGCTGAGGTACTACCCTTACAAAAATTGGGGTTTGGGGAAGTGACCCTTGAGACATACCATATGTTCTATTATCATTTAGTATCTCAAAATTAAAGAATGTATTTTTATCTCAGAAACAACATATTTAATCCACAAAAGCAAAAAGACATGATGCATAAAACTGAAAAGAAATGAAATCAGTAATATGTTGTTAAGAATGATGGCAGTACATCAACCCTGATGCTCTATGCTTAACCTTTGTACTCCTACAAAGCAGTCAGCCAGCAATGCCACACAAAAGGCCACCTTAAGTCTTTTTGTGGTTCACATTGTTGACTTACTAATGCCAAAATGCCTCCTAAATAGACAATGCACTATCACTATGTGCAAGGCAATCATATAAATCCATATTTTGCTTTAACGACTCTCACTTTCCTTGCCTTCCTTGGATGGAACACTAACATCATTGTTTTAAGCTTTGAGGCCATAACCAAAGGTAATTTACAGTAATTCCTAAATCAGGTTGCATTCAATTAACAAGATTTCCTTCTAATGGTCATCCTTCATGTTGCGGTTAGAATTAGTGACCATGACGCATTCACAGGCCACCCAGGGCTAAGCACCTATGTTCAAATCCTGGTTGTGGCAGTCATTCCACAGTCAACCCACCTGTTCATCTACCCTTAGGGGTAGGTCAATAAAATGGGTACCCAGCTCAGTCAAGGGAGTATATATATACATATATACATATGAAGGTGAAGTCGCAATTCAGTAGTTCAGATAATTATATTTACCATGTAATCTTTCTATACATGCAGCACTACAAGTTTCACTGAGAATATCTGCCTCATCAGGTGCAACAATTTGTGTTATTTTTAAATCACAGTACAACTACTCAAACTGAATTGTGATTTCACTTTCAGAACTATTATCATGGACTAGTATGATCAATATATGTATATGTATATATATATAG
>JAYMFT010000017.1:73976-111966 GCA_038088735.1 Panulirus argus | reverse complement strand
CGAACACTTGATGCAATACCTCGGGCGAGGCGAGCTGTCAATATCATCCGATTCACGAGGGTTGCGGAGGTGGTTAGCAAGCATTTTTATGACGGGGGAGAGAGAGAGAGAGAGAGAGAGAGAGAGAGAGAGAGAGAGAGAGAAGGCCTTTCATGACATAATCTCCTCAACTCTCGCGGGCGACGCCTCAAGACACTCCAGGCGGTTGGCAAGGAAGCGGCTGTTATTGTGAGGGAATATCTCGAGTTTTGTGACCGCGTCTTGGGTCCCTCGCCCGCCTTCGATCCAGGGGGAGGGGGGGGGGGGAGAGGAAAAGCCCCCCCCCAAAGTATCGGGGGACGGTGGACGCCCTGGTACCTCTGACGTGACAAGATTTTTATTACAACTTCTTCGACCACTAAGTATAAGTAACATCAAAACACCAGCACGTGTTAGTGATGAGAAATGCGAACAAGGAGAGTAACAAGAACAACAAAAACAACATCAACAACAACAACAATAATGAAAATACTAGTAATAATAATAGTAATGATAATAATGATAATAATAATGATACTGATAATATTTACATTTTTCATGTGGGTGAGGAGATGGCATGGTCAGCTATATACAGCTATATATCTCGAATCAATTGTCTGTCTACCTACCTGCACACACACACACACACACACACACACACACACACACATCTATACATGAATATATACATATATCTTAGAAAATTTACAGCTTCATTTTATAACAATCGGATCACCAGCTTATAGACGTGAGGTCACTTGCATGCAGGTCAAAGGTCACGAAAGGTCAAGTGGGGCCTTATGGGAACAGTTCTCCACCAGAGGGACAGTCAGACAGGACATGAGCTTATTTGTGGACGGAGGCAAATTCGCGTCCTTGACTGTGTTGCCATTAGCATAGAGGAACTGCGTCTTTATTGTCCTTCAATGGCTGCTCCTGGGGGCTCAGGTCTGGGTCCTTTAGGGACCATTAGGGTCAAATCCCTGGCCGTAGCCCTGATGGCCTCTCTCTGTGTACTTTTGGGGGGAAATGTTGTTGGGGTCACGGCTGTTACTGAGGGAGCGATGTTTTCCCGCAATGCGTGATTTTTTGGGGATTTTGTGGAGGGGTTCCTGGTGTGTGGTGATGGGCAGGTGGTTTTATTGTTGTGGTTAGTGTTGGAGGAATTGTGTGAGGTGTGGCATTGTTGGTGGAGGAGTGTTGCTAGGTGTACTATTGTTGCTGGGGAGTGATGCTAAATATTTCCAACTGTTGCTGGGGAAGTGTTGCTAGGTGACTTATCATTGCTGGGGAAGTGTTGCTAGGTAATTGTTATTGCTGGGGAAGTGTTGCAAGTTGCTGGACCTAGGGTTGCTTAAGAAAGATAAGAAATAGCCATTGAGACTCCTTGTTGCAGATGCATTCTGATGTAAACGTTTTCCGTATCTGTTAGACTTATTTGTTTAACATTATGAGGCGTCAGAACTCTTTCTCCGTCGGCGAAACACTCTACAACACTTGTCTTTTGCTAGAATGTAAACGCTTTACATTTAGTAGATTCTAGTTAGGTTATTATTTCTACAACATCCCGTCCTGTTCGAAGTGTGATTTCTTTGTATCATTCAACATCAACATCTGCTACAAATCTGATTTCCTCTGTATTCTTCACTTTTACTGTATTGAATGTCACTGTATTGCCACGCACCTGGATACTCATAGAGGTCTTTTCTCCACAGGGTTCCTATCTTGGGATGAGGAAAAGGCGCACGTGGACATCCACAAGGAACTCAACACAATTGCTGAACTTAACCTAGAAGGAGAAGAACAAAAAGGAGGTGGGTTGATGACGTGATATGAAATGACATGATTCCACGTGACATAACAGGACCTTGACATAACGTGAAATGACGGGACGTGACATGAAATTTAGTGGCAAGACATGACGTGGCAACGTTTGCCTACTCGAGAAGTGATTAATCTAATCATAGATATTTTTTTGTACATTTCATATAGCTTTCCGAGTTTATCATAATTACGTTCTCCATGAGCAAAGCCAGAAATTTATATAAATGTTGAGTATGATTTCCTCTCACTTATATCAAAAGAAGTTTGCAAAACTCTTCAGAATTGGACATCTATTTTCCACATACTCTAAGAAGTCAATTCATTTACAGAGATTTACAGGAAATAGCTTCAAAGAAATTTGATCAGTCTGGTACCCTTACCAAAGGTTGAAATCACTCCATCTTGGGTAGAGCTACAGAACTTTGTCACTTCATCTTTATCGCTTTATCTACCACCACACATGCTGTGGTTTGGGCCAAAGCCAAAACCATGCATTTACCAGGACCTTAGTACTCCTCAGACAATGTTCTCATACCTTCCAGTGCAAGTACAATGTTCTTGTACTTATCCGTACCCAAATACTCCTCAGACAGTATATCTACTTAACAGAGCCCCAGCACTACTCAGACAGCTTCTTCTATTCAACCAGGATCCCAGTACTTCCCGGACAATGTTCTTGTATTTAGCAATGCCTCAGTACCCTTCCCCCCATAACATGCCCTTGTACTTACCGGGATCTCGGTACTTCTCAGAACATGCCCTTGTACTTACCAGAGCCTCAGTACCCCCAGAAAATGCCCATTTACATACCAGGGTCTCGGTAATTGTCAGATTATGCACTTGTACAAACCAGGGCCTCAGTACTCCTCTAACCATTCCCTTGTACTTACCAGGGCTTCAGTACTCCTAGATCATGCCCTCGTACTTACCAGAACCCCAGGAATCCTTCTTGGAAGCATATCAATATATCTCGTGATTTACTGAATTACATCACTTTCCTCTGTAGAGATGAAGGATTTCCTGCTTCCTTTAGGAAGAAGGCTGACATCATTTACTGGGACCCTCATACACAGACTAGTAAGGGTGTCAACCATCTTCATAGACGACACAATCAGGTCATAAATCACTTCTCTTACAATACTGAAGAGCAAAGTTAGTTGTCTTGATTATCAAAGTGTTGTTACCATCACACTTTACTTTTACTCATGAAACTGTAGGAAATTTACACTGTTGTTCGTCGAAACGTGAGCCAGGGACATTGTCATGCACGTAAAGTAATATTGACATTATCACTTTTAGTTGGATAAACATTCGTTGCCTCTTGTCTCACCTAATTAAGCAAATAACCCCTTTATCTTCCTCACACATAATTAGCACTCTAGACTGTAAATATGCAAATATTCATAACCTCCCCCCCCCCCTTATTTCAGATAGGCAAACACATCCTCTCTCAACTCGTTAACATACGAGAGCAGAACAAAGAGATTCTCCCCAGCCACACTAACAAAAGCTAACCCTCCTCTTTCCCCTCCGGCAGGAGAGCGACTAATCCAGTATGCTACTGAGAACCTCGTTGCAGAGGTGTTAATCCACCCCCAGGTTAACACCCTTCAACAGTGCCTCAAGAACCTCCTCTCTTCATTCACCAAACACAGACACATCATCCACGCAGGATATGCTTTCGCTGGATCTGGATCATGGATGCTACAGGTGAGTTAATCCCTACGTCTCCAAGTGAGCCCAAGATGTCGGGGAAAAGGACTAGTCCAGCCGGGCCTGTGGAGTTAGAGTTTACCATCCATCTAAGGCGAGGGAGGAGTTGGTAATAATGATGCAGTGTTGACACGGACACCACTCGATCTGGCTGCATAGCCCAAAGCACCTGAGATGCGTCATCATGTTCTTACTGGTGAATCAGCGTTTTTAGTACAGAACAAAACATCGAAGTTCATCCATACGTATAGCTTTGGTATGAACATCATGATAAGAACTTCATTAACACTGACGTTAGATTCTGGGTCAATGAACCACAGAAAATGAGCCCTTTTGAAAACAGCGTCGTCCCTATGACTAAATTTGAGATATCGCTTTACGATCCTTTTTGTTATCAACTTTTAGAGTATTGTTACTGCAATAAAACTTCAATTGAGACTTTCGAAATACGTTATATCATCTACTTCTACTTATGATAGTATCAAAGTTCGAGTGTATAGTATCATAGGAAACAGAAAGAAGTTGAAGATGAATTGTCAAGGTTTGTCTTAGGTTTGTCATTAGATCAAAATGGACAAAGACTATAATTATGTTTACGAAACGTGAAATAAATCTAATATTTGCCGATTTATCTTTTATCACTTCATTAGCTATGAACGCATTTAGAGTATATTCCTGGACGTTGATATTTACTTCTTGATTTTTGGATATGAATGTTAGGTTAAGATAATGTCTTAGGTATACGTCTCTGAATGAAGATAAAATATCATCCAAAACTTACTATTAGTGATTACTCGTTAATTTACTTCAGTAGTTAATTAATGTAACTTTAATTATAAATGCTCCTTCTTGATGTAACGGTTAGCGTTCCTGACGGTGACGCATTCACGGGCCGCCCAGGGTCTAGCGCATGGGTTCGAACCCTGGTTTCAGCAGGCGGTCCAGAGTCAATCCAGCTGTTCATCCATTCTTAAGGGTTGGTCTATAAAATGGTACCTGGCTCAAGCTTGGGTATATATATAGCGTTAATGAGATGGCCTTGATTAGGTTATCAGTGATTATCGATCCGTAAAGCGCAATCAGGATTTTCATCCTTAACGGTTTAAGGTTACCTTAGCTTTGGTTGGTTAGGTTTTGTCATATCTTTGTTAGATTAGGTTATGATTTGTTTGATCTTGTTAGGCTGCGACAGAACATATCGAACTGGATATTTCTCCTTTTACCAACTGTTATGTGCAAAACGCACGAATGAGTATCCACTGTCGCATGAGTTAGTGTAAAAACAGTTATTTCATAATGACAAGTTATCAAATTAGGTCAAATAGTTTGGAAATTATGTTCGCGTTACTTGTGTTTGTTTACCAAGTTTACAAATCATCTGTTTGCTTCATTTGTATCCCAAACAACTGTTTAGAAATCATTTGTTCACAATGATTATGTCATGAAGCAACAGTCTGGAAATCATTACCACTTGCAACAATAAATACCAGCAGTTTTAGATATTTTTACGTTTGCCTGACTTGCATGACAATGTCAGAAGTTTGATAATCTTAACATTATCTAAATCGGTAGACAATGTTCAGAAATTCTCACCTGTTTGCATCTTGCAGGACGGCACCTTCTCTGTAGCAGACCTTATCGCAGCATTCAGTGAATATGAAGTCCAACGCGTCCTGCATGCCTACGAGAATTGCATCACCATTGACATCCACTGTGCTGCAGAAGGGCAGTGGTCAACACATTTCCTGGCTAAAGAATCATTTAGGTAAAGCTGAATATACGAACTTTCCATCCTAGGCTCCAGCTACAGTTGTCATTATGTTCACTCACTTTCTAGCTAAGGAACCAGCTAGTTCCAGCTGAATATAATGATACAAACCTACATAGGTTCCGGCTACAGCCTAGGTTTTATTGATGCCGGGTTCACATTGCAAATTCTCTTCATTTGTTTCTTAACTTCGCAAATTGAAGACTTTTTTTTTGGCATTTCTCTGATTTTTTAACTCCTAAGTACTTTTTCTTCTAATCTGCATGTACAGAATAAATAGAAAATGCGACCGGACTTTTATAAGAGGTCTCAAAGTCAAAACAGAGGCGATTGTGCGAGATACTTTGCTCTTATTATAGAAATGATTTCAATCTCATCCTAATTTCATAACGACAGCTCAGACATAACCGTTTTCATGTTGCCACTTGTATATCCAGTCAACAATGGCTAAGCTTAAACTGGCTTTCATCGTTTTTTGTTAGAGTCTCTTTTACAAAGTGATTCTTTTAAAGGATAACGTTAGTCGAGTTTCATTAGATCTAAAAACAAAAGTCGAAGTATATTAAGAAAGAAATGCGGGATTGCGGCAGTGTTGACATAGCGGTGTTACCATTCACTATCACTGCTGTGGGTTTTAAACATCACTGAATGCCTCGTGTTACCATTCTTTGCACGCCATTGGCTTACCGACATACCTCCATGCATTTGGGTTATTTCTACTATTTTGACGTAAAGTTAAATGTGATTAGTTCATCTGTCCGTTAAAGAAAAGTGGCGTAGATTTACAATATAAATAATCTGACAACAATCATCAGCTAACAGGCAGGGTTTTTCCCAAACGGACCTCAGTATCCCATATGACAGTGATGCGTATATGTTAAGTGCGTTCGGTTTTGCCTTCTATCTACAAATCTGTGTGTATATATATATATATATATATATAACCAAAGGTAAGACATGACATGTACGCTCGTGCTGTACATATTACACAGCTCTAGGTACAACAATCAACACTTACTTACCCTCCCTTCCACCTGCCTTCCCAGACACTCTAACTGCTGAACCTAAACACCAACGATTCCCCCTAAGGCGAACTACTTTTAAATCACTGCAGCTTTCCCATCATGCTTATCCTGTATGTAACTAGCCAACCAAACTCTTCACCATACTATCCTCGACAGCCATCTCGTCAGGCATTATGTTTTTGCACACCAGCAGCGCTGCACACACACTGACCTCCTGGAGCAACGTACACAGACTCTCCTCTGATTATTACTAACCCATCCTAGTAAAGTCCACACACAATCCACTCTACCACTAAAGTGACATGAACTATAGGAAAGCAGATTGATCAGTGTCATACAGTAAACGGAATCCATTCCCCAAAACTTCACTCTAGGTGCTTTCAGATCCCTATATCATGAGATCTCACACTCCTCCAAGAACACTAACGAAACCAACGAAAAGCACATACCATAAGGGATTAGAAAGAACTATAACCTAACCTATTCCCAACAAGGCATAAACCTCATGAAATAAGAAAACCAGCTCCGTCAAAACCACTCACTCCCCAAATGCATCACAAACATCTCACCTTCACGACAATCACCCAATGCATCTTCTTTTTTTTGTTAAGGTTCACATGGATGTTCTGTTGCTTACCGTATTATTATTAAGTATATCAGGTGTCTCAGTCTTTATTTTTCCCAATTTTGTGCATATGATAACTGTTTTATTTTTCAGTTTATATAATTTTCTTCTCTTGGAAGTACAGCATATTTCAAAATCACAGTAGAAGCATTTTGTAGGTATCTTTACAAAGTCTACACTGTATGTATTTAATTAGCAAGTCACCACCTGTGTTTCTTCTGTGGATGATTGTACTTCCCATGTGAGTAAGGCTAAGAGCATTGACAAGTCTACAGTATAACAAGACAGTTTACTCCCACCCATCTCCATCACTTGCTATCAAATTCTCCATAATCACTGCCACCTTGTTCATTTGTACATTCATTGTTTTGCTTGTGATATTTTTTTTCTTTGCTTTTTTCAGAGATTTCGATTTTGGGGGGAATTAGGCATATTTAAAAAAACTTATCGGAGATGTTTTGTATATAGTGCTTTGAAGTTCATGTTGAATGTATGTATAATCAGTAGACGTCATCTTTAATGCGTCTGTTGCAAACTTAAATTTTAAGATTTAAGAGAAAAATAAAGGATTAGAAAATTTGTTATATGCTTTGTAGATATTGCTTTGAAGTTCATGTTGTAGTATATATTTCAGAGGAGGTGATCTTTAATGTGTCTGTTTTAAATTTAACCTCTGCTGATTTAAAGAAAAAATATTTTTTTCTGTCCGTTGATACTAAATAACTACACCATACGAGCATTTACTGATCATTAGTTTTTTCTGCCATAAATTGATTTTCTGTTTTATATTTTAGTGTGAGACGTACATGAAATCATAGGCATTTTGATATTACATCACTGTTAGATTACATCTTTTCTTTCATTACACGGAGTATTGCATCACTAAAATAGATATTTCAGGTTTCACTCACAGTTGCTACATTTTACCTCTTCAGAATAGGTTCAGTGTCAGTGGGGAAAAATATTTTTTCTTGTTATAACGATTATGCATATTGACAATGTCAACAATGATGGTTTCCTATTTCAGTAAACTGTGCCGAGTGACAGTCAACCCTGACGACAAGATTGAGATTACCCCCGGAATCTCAACCTTTGTTCGTTATCTGTCACAGTTCCTCACCAGCACGCCCGTTGAGGAACTCCTAGAGCCCTCTGACATTGTGGGCAACATCCGGTTCTCTCGCCCTACACTCTACGTGTTCCCTGGCGGCCAGGGGGACTCGGCTCTGTTTGGAGTCAATGGTTTCAACATGCTTGTGGATGGTGGCTACAACTACAAGGCGTGTTTCTGGGACTTTACACGCCACCTTGATCGTCTCGATGCAGTCCTTATTACTAGACTCAATAGTTCTAATCTTATGGGTATCACAAATGTTGTGCGTAGAAAAGCACTTAGTTCAGTTTATCCCCAGATTGGACATACTTTTTGTAATATTGCAGGTACTTTAAAGTCTCCCGATGGTGACAAAGACAGAGATCCACTTCTCATTAATGTGTGGGATGAGGGACATTTATTAAGAGAAAACTTAAGACAAATTAGCTTAAAACCCCATTTGTGTTTCCGTGACAATGCGATGGAACCAATCAACCTATATCACAAAGTGGGACATGGGAAACTTGATATGTATGTGATAAACCCCTCTAGAGACAGTAAAGAAGTGCGTGAGTTCATGCAAAGATGGAACAATGAAGTGATTGCGTCTGATATGGGCTTCACTACTTACAAAATAGGTGATAAAGTTTTTCCTTGTCCACTAACAAACCTCACTTCCATATGTGCCCTATTAATATGGCAACCAAATGATCCAAGTGACACAATTACCAGAATTCTTTTCCCTGGAAGTACACCCCAACACAAAATATTCGAAGGAATAGAAAGATTACGGAATTTAGAGTATCTAAAGTATCCAACATGTTCTGCAAAGTCGATCAAAGCAGCCGCAGAGGAACGCAAGAGTGCTAAGACTATTGAAAAGATACTAGAAGAAACAAAATTAACGAAAGCTGTCAGTCCATCCCCACCCACCCATAGAATAAAGAGGGAAAGGGTAGATAGATCTATTAGTCGGGAAGAAAGGAGAAGATTAAGATTAGAGAGATCAGAACATGAGAAAATCCGTGAGCTTAGGAGAGAAAGAAGAGTTGAGAGAAAAGTTGAGAAAAGTGCCATTAAGCGAGAAGAAAGAAAAGAGAAAATTGAAGATAGAAAAGAAGAAAAAGTCACAAGTGAACTTGAAGAAACTAAGGAAAAGGTGAATGGTCATATTACACTTGAACCTATTGAAACCACCGAAGACTCAAAAATAATATCCACTAAGATTGCCCAAGAAGAGGTCACTAGAACCAAAGTAGAAACACATAGAATAAGAGAAGATGTTACGGATAAAAAAGTTACCAAAGAAGTTACTAGTCCAGTTCCTGAAAAAGCAGCTCCTATTGTAGATATATTAGAGGCACAGAAGTCCATAGAACAGAGAGAAATCACTACAAAAGCAATAGAAGTGTCATCTATAGACTTAAAATCTAGAATAGAAAGTATAGAAACGATAGAAGCCAAAGACCTACAAGAGATAGAATCGACAGATGTCAGAGAGGCGTCATTGGTCTCTGCTGAGTCTGGCGTTGTGACTGGGGAAGAGAGAGAATCTTCTCTTGAAATTGAACAGACAAAGGAAATCAAAGAGAAAGAGAAGTTAAAAGAAAAGAGGGTAAAGGAATTAGGTACCCCTGATAGACCAAGGAGATACAGAAAGCCTAAAGTTGAATCACGAATTGACACTGGTGACAGAAGAATAAGAGCTGAAGATAGAGCACACCGACTTGAAAGAAAACTCAGGGAAAGAAAAAGCCTTGAAAGAAAAGAACGGAGAGAACGTAAAGCAGAGCTTGAAGAAAAGAAAGAAGATGAACTTCCTGATAAGAAGGCTGAAATCAAGGAAAGAAGAATAAGAAAAATAAAGAGAGTGGAACATAAAGTCGATGAAGCAGGTACTCCCAAGAAGTCTGTTACCCCTGAAGGGAAGAGACGTATTAGAAGAGTTCCAGCACCAGAGAAGAAGGAAGAGAAAGCAATCGGCGAAGTCCGTCCTCTCAAGCCTCCTGTTCCAAGAGCTCCTCGAGGTGAGAGAAGAATAATCTCTAGGGTTACCCGAGAAATCACGCACAAGAAGCTAGTCGATGACAAAAACAGAGCAGCAAAGGCTGCCGATGCAGCACTGAAAGAACAGAAGCCTAAACCTTCCACGCCGAGAGCTGCAGCGAAACCAACACCCAAAGTTCCAAGAGCTAAGAAGATTGAGAAACCACCTGTACCAAAACCAGAAGAACCAATGAAAAAGATTATCACTGGTGCAGCAGTGAAAGCCGGTGTCATGGCCGCAGCAGTTTCAGGCGTTGCTGTGGTAGAGGCAGCTGCTGACCGTGAGGATGTTGAAGAGATTGTGGCCCCTCTCAAAGAAGCTGAAGATCTTATGCTTGCTCCAGAACAAGACGAGGAGGATCGTATCTCTGACATTGCCAACATTCCTGGAGTAAAGGAAATTAAGTTAGATGAAGACACTTTACAAATTATTGACAAACAGCACCTTGAAGAAGAGGAGAAAGATTCTCTTATTTTGCATGAAGAAGGTGTTGTTGAGCATGTTGAAAAAGAAGACGTAATTGAAGAGCATGTAGAAGCTGAGAAGGAAGCTGAAGAGGAGGAGGAAGAAGAGGAGGAGGAAGAAGAGGAAGAAGAAGAAGAGGAGGAGGAGGAGGAAGAGGAAGAAGAAGAAGAAGAAGAAGAGGAGGTTGAAGAAGGAGAGGTTGAAGAAGAAGTTGAAAAGGAAGAAAGAATAAGAAAGGAAGTGAAAGTTGAAGAAGAGGAAGAGGAAGCACCTGAAGAGGAAAAAGTAAGCATTTCAGAAAAAGAAGATGAAGCAGAAAAGAAAAAAGATCTTAAGGAGAAGGTCGAAGGCATTACAAAGCTTGAAGAAAAACCTGAAACTGAAGATATCTATGAGAAGATTGAAACAGAAGATCGAGATGTCTATGCCACTCTACCTAGTAGTGCGAAACTTACAGAATATAAGGAAAAATATGAAGAAAGACCAGTCCGAGGCATATTCACTGGGTTTGGCGTACCTGCCGCGGAACCTAAGGAAGAAGTTCCATCAAAAGAACCTAGCCCAAAGCCCAAAGAAGATGTTGCAGTTCCGACATCTCTTCCTGAGGCGATATTCAAACCCTCTGCACCACCAGTTCATCCCCGGGAAGTTATCAAGACACCAGATGAAGTGGATGACTTGCCAATTCACGAGGAAGTAGAGTCTATCGAACGTGATATATACGAGAAAGACATTGAGGCAGAAAAACCAGCTGAAGAAGAACTTGATGTTGGTTCCCCTCTTATTGAAGTTACAGGAGAATTAAAAATCAGAGAAGAAGTTACAACAGAGAAACACGAAAAGGAGCTGGTAAAGGAAGTTACCAAAGAAATTAAAAAGAAGGAAGTACCCGAAGAAGATGAGATTTCAAAGGAGGAAAAGCCATCTAAATCATTAGATGAATTTGAAACCAAATATGCAGAATTTAAGGCAACTGCTGTCTCTGAAGTTATACAGAAAGGTGAGAAGATTACTGAAGTAACGGAAATTTCAAAGAAAGTAGACAAAGCTGAGCTCCTAAAAGACATTGCACAAACCCTTGGTGAAAAAGAAGAACCCATTAAGATCAAGAAACCAGAAGCTGTTCCAGATGAAACAAAAGAAGTAGAGGAATTGCCTGTTGTAAAAGATGAGAAACCAGTTAAAGCTATCACAGCATATGAGGAATTAAAGATCGAAAAGCTCCCTGAGAAAGAACAACAAGATGAAGAAGAGAAGGAGATTGATGAACTAGAAATTCAGACAAGAGAAAAAATTGAGGTGAAAGAGAAAGAAATTACTGAAATGATGGAGAAGGATCAAATCTATAAGAAAATGGAAGAGGAACGTAGAGTACAAACAACTGTTACAGAGGAAAGACAAATAACAGAAGAAACTGTAATAGAAGAAAGGATGGAAAAAATTGATATTGACAAAGAGGCAAGAAAAATAGAAGTCACAAAAGAAGAAACAGAAGTTCTTGAAAAGGAGGCAAAGAGAGCAGTTGAAATTACCAAAGAAGAGATAGAATTTGCTGAAAAGGAAGCAAAGAAACTGGATGAAATCAGAAAGGAAGAAGAGATCAAGAAACTAGAAAAAATTGCAAGAGAAGAAAGGGAAATTCCAGAAAAAGAGATGAAGATAGTAGAAATTTTGAAAGAAGAAAAAGAAGTTCCCGAAAAAGAGGTACAAAAAATAAAGGATGTGACGAAAGAAGAAATAGAAATATCCGAAAGAGAGATTAGGAGAATAGAGGCACTTGCAAAAGAAGAAAAAGAAATTACTGAAATTGAGACTAAGGAAGTTAAGGAAGTTACAATTGAAGACAGAGAATATATTGATAAAGAGAAAGCAAAAGCAGTTGAAGTCATAGAAGAAAAAGAAGTGGTAGAAAAAGAAATTCCAAAAGAAGAAAAAGAAGTTCCAAAAGCAGAAAAGGAAGTGGTAGAAAAAGAAGTTCCAAAAGAAAAAATACTTTTTGAGAAGGATAAATTGGTAGCTTATGAAGTTAAAGAAAAAGAAATTGTTGAAAAAGAGGCAAAGAAATTAGAAGCCGTTACAAAAGAAGAAATAGAGCTCATAGAAACAGAAATTAAAGCTAAGGAAATAAAGGAAGTCAGTATTGAAGAAATAGAGCTTATTGATAAGGACAAAATGAAAGCAATTGAAATTACGAAAGAAGAAAAAGAAGTGGTAGAAAAAGTAGCTCCAAAAGAAGAAAAAGAGGAGGTAGAAAAAGTTCCAAAAGAAGAGGTAGAAAAAGAAGTTCTAAAAGAAGAAAAAGAAATGGTTGAAAAAGAAGTTACAAAAGAAGATATACTTATTGAAAAAGAAAAAATGGTAGTTTATGAAGTTAAGGAAGAAAAGGAAATTGTTGAAAAGGAGGAAAAGAAGTTGGAGGTAATTAGTAAAGAAGAAGTACAGCTCGTAGAAACAGAAATTAAGGCTAAGGAAATTGAGGCAATCACAATTAAAGAAAAAGAACTTATTGACAAAGACAAAATAAAAGCAATCGAAATCAAGAAAGAAGAAAAGGAAGTATTGGAACAAGAAATTCCAAAAGAAGTTAAAGAAAAAGTTACAAAAGAAGAAAAAGAAGTGGTAGAAAAGGAAATAGTAGAAAAAGAAGTTCCTAAAGAAGAAAAGGAAGTAGTAGAAAAAGAAGTTCCTAAAGAAGAAAAGGAGGTCTTAGAAAAAGAAGTTCTGAAAGAAGAAATACTTGTTGAAAAAGTGGTAGCTTATGAAGTTAAAGAAAGAGAAATTGTTGAAAAAGAAGCAGAAAAGCTAGAAAAAGAAGCTATGAAAGAAGAAAAGGAAGTGGTAGAAAAAGAAGTTCCAAAAGAAGTAAAGGAAGAAGTCAAAGAAGTTCCAAAAGAAGAAAGGGAAGAAGTCAAAGAAGTTCCAAAAGAAGTAAAGGAAGAAGTCAAAGAAGTTCCAAAAGAAGAAAAGGAAGTCAAAGAAGTTCCAAAAGAAGAAAAGGAAGAAGTCAAAGAAGTTTCAAAAGAAGAAAAGGAAGAAGTCAAAGAAGTTCCAAAAGAAGAAAGGGAAGAAGTCAAAGAAGTTCCAAAAGAAGAAAAGGAAGAAGTCAAGGAAGTTCCTAAAGAAGAAAAGAAAGAAGTTAAAGAAGTCCCAGAAGAGGAAAAGAAAGAAGTTAAAGAAGCTCCAAAGGAAGTTTTAGAAAAAGAACTGCCAAAAGAAGTTAAAGAAGTTCCAAAGGAAGAAAAGAAAGTGGTAGAAAAAGAAGTTCCAAAAGAAGTTAAAGAAGTTCCAAAAGAAGAAAAGGAAGAAATCGAAGAAGTTCCAAAAGAAGAAAAGGAAGAAGTCAAAGAACTTCCAAAAGAAGAAAAGAAAGAAGTTAAAGAAGTTCCAAAGGAAGAAAAAGAAGTTACAAAAGAAAAAGTTATAGAAGTTCCAAAGGAAGAAAAGGAAGTGGTAGAAAAAGAAGTTACAAAAGAAGTTAAAGAAGTTCCAAAAGAAGAAAAGGAAATTCCAAAAGTAGAGAAGGAAGTGTTAGAAAAAGAAGTGCCAAGAGAAGAAAAGGAAGAAGTTAAGGAAGTTCCAAAAGAAGAAAAAGTTATAGAAGTTCCAAAAGAAGAAAAGGAAGAAGTTAAAGAAGTTCCAAAAGAAAAGGAAGTGGTAGAAAAAGAAGTTCCAAAAGAAAAAGAAGTTAAAGAAGTTCCAAAAGAAGAGAAGGAAGTTCCAAAAGTAGAGAAGGAAGTAGTAGAAAAAGAAGTGCCAAAAGAAAAGGAAGAAGTTAAAGAAATTCCAAAAGAAGAAAAGAAAGAAGTTAAAGAAGTTCCAAAAGAAGAAAAGGAAGTTCCAAAAGTAGAGAAGGAAGTAGTAGAAAAAGAAGTGCCAAAAGAAGAAAAGGAAGAACTTAAAGAGGTTCCAAAAGAAGAAAAGGAAGAACTTAAAGAGGTTCCAAAAGAAGAAAAGAAAGAAGTTCCAAAGGAAGAAAAGGAAGAAGTTCCTAAAGAAGAAAAGGAAGTTCCAAAAGTAGAGAAAGAAGTAGTGGAAAAAGAACTGCTAAAAGAAGAAAAGGAAGAAGTTAAAGAAGTCCCAAAGGAAGAAAAGGAAGAAGTTAAAGAAGTCCCCAAAGAAGAAGAGGAAGTGGTAGAAAAAGAAGTTCCAAAAGAAGAAAAGGAAGTTCCAGAAGTAGAGAAGGGAGTAGTAGAAAAAGAAGTGCCAAAAGAAGAAAAGGAAGAAGTTAAAGAAGTTCCAAAAGAAGTTAAAGAAGTTCCAAAGAAAGAGAAGGAAGAAGTTCCAAAAGTAGAAAAGGAAGTTCCGAAAGTAGAGAAAGAAGTAGTAGAAGAAGAAGTGCCAAAAGAAGAAAAGGAAGAAGTTAAAGAAGTCCCAATAAAAGAAAAGGAAGTGGTAGAAAAAGAAGTTCCAAAAGAAGAAAAAGAAGTTCCAAAAGAAGAAAAGGAAGTTCCAGAAGTAAAGAAGGAAGTAGTAGAAAAAGAAGTGCCAAAAGAAGAAAAGGAAGAAGTTAAAGAAGTTCCAAAAGAAGAAAAGAAAGAAGTTAAAGAAGTTCCAGAGGAAGAGAAGGAAGAAGTTAAAGAGGTCCCAAAAGTTAAAAAGGAAGAAGTTAAAGAAGTTACAAAAGAAGAAAAGGAAGTGGTAGAGAAAGAAGATATCATTAAAGAAAAAAGGGAAATTACTGAAATGGAAATAACTGAAATAACAAAAGACATTCAGAAAGTGGAGGAAGTTACGATAGAAGAAAGAGAACTTCGTGAAAAAGAGGCCAAGAAGGTAGATATACTTACAAAAGAAGAAATTGTTAAGGAAGTTACAGTTGTCAAAGAAGATGTTGAATTAATCGAAAAGGAAGAAAAAGTATATGAAGTTTCGAAAGAAGAAATAGAATTAGCTGAAAAAGAAATCAAGGAAATAGAAGTAACAAAAGAAGAAAAAGAATTTATCGAAAAGGAAGTAAAAGAAATGGAAATTACAAAAGAAAAAGAAATTGAGAAAGAGGTTCTTAAGGAAGAAAAAGAATATATCGAGAAAAAGGTACCAAAAGAAGATGTCACGAAAGAGATTGTGACGGAGGAGGTTGAAGAGAGAATTTTGTTAGATAAGAGAAGAGAACAAGTTACTGAATACATTGAGACACGGGAATGGATTGAAGGTGAATCAAAGGAGGAAATCCTTAAAGTTGACGTAACTAAGAAACCAACAGAAGAAGCTCCTATATCTCCAAAGAGTGACATTTCCGTTAGTTCTAAGGAATCAAAGGAGGAAATCTTGAAAATTGATGTAACAAAGAAACCAGTTGAAGAAGCCCCAATATCCCCGACGAGTGACATCTCTGTCAGTGTCAAGAGTGAAGTCAGCTTAAGGGAAGTTGAAGAGGAAATTCTGACAGTAGATGTTACACAGAAGTCAATAGAGGAGGCTCCAGTTTCTCCTAAGAGTGATGTGTCAGTCAGTGCTCGAAGTGACATCAGCTCAATAGAAATCAAAGAAATTGCTTCAGTTGATATGCTAAAAGATATAATAATGATTGATGTTACAATCAGACCTGACGAAGAAGAACTAGTCTCACCTAGAAGCGATATCTCTGTAAGTGCAAAGAGTGATATCAGTTCAAGAAGTGGCAAAGAAGTCATCAGCAAAGCTGAAGAAGTCCCTCTGTCACCGAAGAGTGACGTATCTGTCAGTCTAAAGAGTGACGTAAGTTCAAAGGAAAGCAAAAGAGAAGAACTTATGGTAGACACCACCAAACGAGACGAAGAACCATCTCTTGGATCCCCAAAGAGTGACATAGTCTCCAGTGTCAAAAGCGAACCCAGTTCCAAAGAAATCTCAAAGAAATCTGCCGAAGAAATTCCCTTGTCTCCTAAGAGTGACATATCAGTCAGTATGAAAAGCGACATTAGCTCCAGAGAGACTAAGGAAGAGTTGCCAGAACTTGACGTAATGAAGAAGCCATCGGAGGAAGTTGTATCTCCTATTAGTGAAATATCTGTTAGTATGAGAACTCATATCGTTCACACTGGATATGAGGAAGTAATTGAAAAACCTGAAGAACCTATTGTTTCTCCTGAAAGTGATAAGTCTGTCAGTATGAGAGCTCATATTGTTCAGTATGAAGAAGAAAAAGCAGTGGAAGAAGTCACTAAAAAACCTGAATCCCCTGTTTCTCCTGAAAGCGATAAGTCTGTCAGTATGAGAGCTCATATTGTTGAGTATGAAGAAGAAAAAGCAGTGAAAGATATCACTGAAAAGCCTGAATCTCCTGTTTCTAGTGCAAGTGAAAAGTCTGTCAGTATGAGAGCTCATATTGTTGAGTATGAAGAAGAAAAAGCAGTGAAAGATGTCACTGAAAAGCCTGAATCTCCTGTTTCTAGTGCAAGTGAAAAATCTGTCAGTATGAAAGCTCATATTGTTCAGTATGAAGAAGAAAAAGCAGTGAAAGATGTCACTGAAAAGCCTGAATCACCTGTTTCTAGTGCAAGTGAAAAGTCTGTCAGTATGAAAGCTCATATTGTTCAGTATGAAGAAGAAAAAGCAGTGAAAGATGTCACTGAAAAGCCAAAATCTCCTGTTTCTCCCGAAAGCGACAAGTCTGTCAGTATGAAAGCTCATATTGTCCAGTATGAAGAGGAAAAAGCAGTGAAAGATGTCATTGAAAAGCCTGAATCTCCTGTTTCTAGTGCAAGTGAAAAGTCGGTCAGTATGAAAGCTCATATTGTTCAGTATGAAGAGGAAAAAGCAGTGAAAGATGTCACTGAAAAGCCTGAGTCTCCTGCTTCTAGTGCAAGTGAAAAATCGGTCAGTATGAAAGCTCATATTGTTCAGTATGAAGAAGAAAAAGCAGTGAAAGATGTGACTGAAAAGCCTGAATCTCCTGCTTCTCCTGAAAGTGATAAATCTGTCAGTATGAAAGCTCATATTGTTCATTATGAAGAAGAAAAAGCAGTGAAAGAGATCACTGAAAAACCTGAATCTCCTGTTTCTAGTGCAAGTGAAAAGTCTGTTAGCATGAAAGCTCATATTGTTCAGTATGAAGAAGAAAAAGCAGTTGAAGAAGTCAGTAAAAAAGCTGAATCTCCTGTTTCACCAGAAAGTGATAAGTCTATCAGTATGAGAGCTCATATTGTTCAGTATGAAGAAGAAAAAGCAGTTGAAGAAGTCAGTAAAAAACCTGAATCTCCTCTATCTCCTAAGAGTGACATATCTGTCAGTGTGAAGAGCGATATAAGCTCCAAAGAGTCTAAGGAAGATATCTTAAAGTTCGATGTCTCAAAGCCTGTTGACGAAGTTGTACTTTCTCCCAAGAGTGATGTCTCTGTAAGTGTTAAGAGTGATATCAGTTTAAAGAGCGACAAGGTATCTGGAAAAGCCTCTACTGAGGAGTTTCCACTTTCACCTAAAAGTGATATTTCTCTTAGCATGAAGAGTGATGTCAGTTCAAAGGAGAGTAAGAAAGCAGACCTTTCAATAGAAGTCAGTGAGAAAGACAAAGATGTTCCCACAGAATCTCCTAAGAGTGACGTAGCCCCAAGTGTTAAGAGTGAGCCGAGTTCAAAAGAAGTTTCAAAGAAGTCTATTGATGAAGTTCCTTTGTCTCCCAGGAGTGATGTTTCAATCAGTGTAAAGAGTGATGTCAGTTCAAAGAGTGAAAAAGTTAGCAGTAAAGTTGATCTTTCCCCAAAGAGTGATATTTCTGTAAGCATGAAGAGTGATATTAGTGCAAAGGAGAGTAAGAAAGAGGATCTTTCAAAGAAAGACACGGATGTTCCACTAGAATCTCCAAAGAGTGATGTAGCCCCAAGTATCAAGAGTGAACCTAGTTCGAGAGAAGTTTCCAAGAAATCTGTTGATGAAGTTCCCTTGTCTCCTAAAAGCGATATATCTGTTAGCGTAAAGAGTGATATTAGTTCAAAAGACATCAAGGACGAAATTTTTGAGAAAATTGAAACTGAGAAAGTGTCAGATGTTGATGTAACTGCTGCAGGTTACGTCTCTGTTAGTATGAAGAGTCACATCACAAAGACAGAATTTGAAGAAGAGCTAACAATCGATGTCACTGAGAAATCTGAAGAAGTTCTGATTTCCCCCAGAAGTGATATTTCTGTCAGTACAAAGAGTGATGTCAGTTCCAAAGAGGCTAAGGAGGGCATCCTAAAAATTGATGTTTCAAAGAAGACTACAGAAGAAGCCTCATTATCCCCTAAAAGTGACATTTCTGTGAGTGCAAAGAGTGATGTCAGTTCAAAAAGCGGAAAGGATGTTAGTAAGATCGAAGAAGTGCCTATTTCACCCAAAAGTGATATTTCTGTTAGTGTGAAAAGTGATGTGAGTTCAAAAGGTATTAGAAAAGAAGAACTTGACTTAGAGATCTCCAAGAAAGATTTAGAAACTGCTTCTGAATCTCCAAAGAGTGACAAGGCCCCAAGTGTCAAGAGTGAACCTAGCTCAAAGGAAGTCTCAAAGAAATCTATGGATGAAGCTGCTTTGTCTCCTAGAAGTGATATATCTGTTAGCGAAAAGAGTGAAGTCAGCAAAAAGAGTGATGTTAGCCGTAAGAGTGAAGTCAGTTCGAAAGATGACGTCAGCCCTAAACTAGATATCACTCCCACACCTTCAGAAAAAATACAAAAACCTAAACCTTATCTAGAATCAGGAGTCGTTGAAGAGCCAGTGTACGCCATCTTGAAAGCAGAGCGAGCTGAGTTTGTAACAGTGTCTCCTGATACCACACCTGGATCAACGCCACTATCACCGACATCACGAGAGATAGGGGCACCTGGAATCCCACCAGTAACTACTGCAACAGTGCCTGTAGCCCCCAAAGACAAAACGGATGTAATGACTTCTTCAGTTTATGAGGAAACTACAACTATATCAAGACTCGAACAGGAAGATGTTACTCGTCGAGTTAGAACCGAAGAGATTGAACGTGATGTAATGACTACATCTATACACAGAGAATTTGATGCAATGACTACCTCTGTTTATGAACCGAGTCAGGACCTTATGACTTCATCCATGTATGGCGATGACTTCGGTTTACGTGATGACTTAACGAAAGACTCCTTGGAGGAATCAACTACTGTGGCCTTAACTAGAATTAAGAAAACAGAGGATATTATGTCAACCTCCATGTATGGGAGCCTTGATGAAAAGGAATACGAAGAAACCACACAAAAAACCTTAGATGACATTACATCTCCACGAAGTGTCACATTTGGAAAGACACAAGAAGTTGATGATGGAAAGAGCGTACCGTCATCAAGAATGCCAGAACCAGATACTGAAAGTTATCCTCCTGTATCCCCCCGAAGTGATCTGTCTTCTGAAGTGTATCAGGTGCCTTCCATGTCTCCACGTAGCGATGGTTACGAAGCAGAACTCAGCGGTCAGTTCGAGGAGCGTGATGATGATCAGGCGCCATCATCTCCTCGCTCGGACATCTCTTCAATATCAGATGTTGTTCGGAGGGAACAGAAGCTCTCTGTATCAGAGAAATTAGTTAAGGAAACCACCGTGATCCAACGTGAAGTTGTGGATAGTGGTCGATCTATATCGCCAAAGAGTGATACAACAGTGAGTGATGTTGCAGCAAAAGACGGCCTGGACTCGCTAGAGTCCTTCAAATTGCAACCAGTGTTGGGCAGTGATAAAGAAGCTGATGAAGGGAAGCCTCTCTCTCCACGCAGTGATGTATCTGGCAAAAGTGATATCTCAGGAAAGGACTCTGCCTTTGAAGACAGAGACAAACTATCTAGTCTTGACAGTCAGACATTACCTTCCCTCCCTCCTAGTGATACTAAACTAACGGAAACAGAAATATCTAAGTATTTAACAGAAAAATCTGTTCCTGAAAGCACAAAGCGTGATAGCACTACAGTATTTTCTGTAGATTTAGGACGTACCACAACGGTAGTTAGTCGTGTTGATAGCACAAAAACCACAATTGACGAGGTAAAAGACTTGTCAAGAAGCACAAAGAAGGAAAAGACAGAGGAAACTGTCACGAAGATAGATAAGACACCTTTGAAACCCAAGAAAGAAGTATCAGATGATGAAAGTTCCCTTAGTTATAAACAAGAACCAGCCACACAAACTGAAACCCAGGAAGCGATTATGGTTTCTCCAAAGAGCGACATTTCTATCAGCTCAAAGAGTGATCTTACCTCCGTTGATGTTAAGGAGTTGCCCAGGGATCCTTCATTCCGAGAGGAAGGACAAAAGTCATCTGAAAGTGAAATATCGGAAGATATTTTCAAGGAAGACATCCGAGAAACTGTGAGGGCTTTCACAGAGACTCTTGGGGTGAAAGAAGTTGTTCAGGGAATCAAGACGGCTGTGACATCTCTTCAGGAAACCACTACAGTTAAGACTTCCTTCCAAGATTTCAAAGAACCAGCATCCCCACCCCCCTCACCTGAAAAGTCAACGGGAAAAAGTGACCTTTCGGCTTCCTCTACAGTGTCATCTCTCCATGAGAGTGAATCCTTGTCATCAGTACATAGTAGAGTTGAAGCTGCCAAAGAAGAAAGCATAAGTGCAGAAGCTGTCGATTCCTCGTCTCTAACAGTAAAAGATTCATTAGTCACTACTTCACTCATCCATACTCATATCTCATCTGTACATGACTCATTAGTTACTACTTCAAGCACAACAACCACAACTACTGCTACAGAGACGATCATGTCGACAGCGAAGCCTACACCCACCGCTGCTGATAAAATGAAGAAACCTGACCTCCCCGAAACCGAAGCAAGAAAACGAGATGAAAAGAGACCATCAGATGATCAGTCTTCTCTGCTTCCACGCTCCTCTTCCTCCTCCTCCTCCGATGGTGTTGAGGGTATTGTGAAAGAGGTGAAGAAGAGCAAGGACCATATACAAGCTACCTCAGTTATCATGGCTGAGAAGCTTATTGCTGAAGTTGGAGAAATTGCTTCAAGCAAGACACAAACGACAACCTCCGAGCAAGTGTCATCTGAAGAGTACAAGTCCGTCACTGCCATTACTGATAAGTCTAGTTCTGTTAAGAAAGCATTTTCTACAGTAGAAACTTCAAAGGAAATTCACGTAACAGATAGTAAGGAAGTTAGCAAAGCTGATCATCTAATGAAGGCGATAACTACAAAAGAGTCAAAGCCATCATACAAAGATGAAGAAAAGAAAGAACCTTCTGACACTGAGTCTGTGACAGAGAGTATCACAAGAACAGTCGTCACTGAAAAACCTGCAGAAGTCGAGACCTCTGAGGAATCCTCAGAATATGAAACTGTGACAACAAAAACTATCCGGCGAACCATTGTTAGTGGTGAAGAGCCAACTGAGACAGTTGAGACATACGAAGAACCTTCAACAGGTGAAACTGTTACTAGGACTATCGTAAGAAGAACCATTATCGAAGGTGAGCCAAAAGAAACTGTAGAGACAATTGAAGAACCATCCGAATCTCAAACAGTAACCACAGCAGGAGAGACAATTACAAGAAGAAGAACCATCGTCAGAAGAGTCATTGTTGATGGTGAGCCAAAAGAGACTGTTGAGACAGTTGAAGAACCTTCTGACTCTGAGGCTATAACTACGAGAACTATTAGGCGAACCATTGTTAGTGGTGAAGAACCAGAAGAAACAGTTGAAACATACGAAGAACCCTCAACTGGTGAAACAGTGACTAGAAAGAGAACAATTATCAGAAGAACCATCATTGATGGTGAACCAAAAGAGACAGTAGAGACAGTTGAAGAACCCTCTGAGTCTCAAACTGTAACTACAACAAGAACTGTTAAGCGAACCCTTGTCGGTGGTGGAGAACCAGAAGAGACAGTTGAAACATACGAAGAACCTTCAACAGGTGAAACTGTTACTAGAAAAGTTATAAGACGAACAATCGTCGATGGTGAACCAAAGGAAAGAGTCGAGACATATGAAGAGCCTTCAACACGTGAGACGGTTACGAGAAAGAGAACAATTATTAGAAGAACCATCATTGATGGTGAACCAAAAGAGACTGTTGAGACAATTGAAGAACCTTCTGAGTCTCAAACTGTACCAACAATGAAAGCAGTCAAGGGAACGACTGTCACTGCAGGTGAACCAAAAGAGACAGTTGAAACGTATGAAGATCCTACAACAGGTGAGAAGGTTACAAGAATCGTCAAGAGAACCATCCTCGATCGTGAGCCAAAGGAGTCTGTGATGACCACTGAAGAGCCTTCAGAATCTGAAACTGTAACTACAAGAACAACCAGACGGACTATTGTCAGCAGTAGTGAACCAACAGAGACAGTCGAGTCTTATGAAGAGCCTTCAACTGGTGAGACAGTTACAAGAACAAGAACAATTATCAGAAGAACCATTGTCGATGGCGAGCCAAAAGAGACTGTAGAAACTTTTGAGGAACCTTCTGACTCTCAGACCGTAACCACTAGAAAGGTCAGACGAACCATTGTCACTGGAGGTGATCCAACAGAGACAGCTGAAACCACTGAGGAACCTTCTATAACGAGAACACTCGTAAGCAGAACAGTTACAGACGGTGAAGCAAAAGAAATTGTTGAAACACGTGAAGAGCCCTCCAGCGGGGAAAGTATCACCAGGACGATTATAAGGAGAACGATAGTCGACGGTGAGCCAAAAGAAACTGTTGAAACAATCGAAGGACCCTCTGAACCAGAAATAACGAGAAGAACCACCATCAAGCGAACCATTATCAGTGGTGGTGAAGAAAAGGAGACCGTTGAAACTAGTGAAGGGTCATCAGATGGTGAACTAATTACAAGAACTATTGTAAGAAGAACCATAGTTGATGGTAAACCCGTAGAGACAGTTGAGACTGTTAAAGAACCGGCAGATGCGGACAGTAGGACAACGACAGTCAAACGTACCATCAGTGGTTCGGACCAGTCTTCAGACGGTGACTCTGTAACAACGCGAACCACCGTAAAACGAACAATTATTAGTAGTGGTGAATCCGTAGGAACGGATGAGACTCGTGAGGAACTTACTGACGATAAATCTATAACAACTAGGACCACCATAACCACGTCGTATACAGGAGATGGCAGAATGAGGGAGGTGCATGAGACACCCTCAGAAGTGAAAGAAACAAGCACTGCATCAGAGTCCTCAGAAAGTTATCATGCAAGATCTAAGGATTCAAAATCTTCAGTCTCGGAAACTGTAAGAAAATCAAGCTCAGAAGGAGTAGAGAAGACCGTCCCAGCAAGTAAATACACGAGTGAAGTTTCAAAATCTGCCTTAGAAATGACGCAGGAGGATATCAGAAGCTCGCGAGAGTCTGTCTCCACCGCTGACGAGTCCACGGTTCATGAAGGCCACCGGGTGAGTGCCTTCAGAAAGTCATCAACTAGCAGTACCGAAGGTACTCCCGGAAGCCCAAGAACGGGTCGTGTGGTAGTAAGGAAAGTCACGACTGTGATAACGAAATATTATGATGATGGAGAGGAAGTGGAAATGGAAGAATTACCGGGAGAAGAAGTGGTAGAAGTCCTTGGTGATCAACAAGTTTCTGAGGACATCTTGAGGAAGATATCTGCTTCACCTTCTCCAGCCACCGGAAGAAAGTTCTCTGGACATGGAGTTCCGGGAATGTCAATGACCTATACTACGTCGCACTCTTCGTCTGGACCCTGGACGAGTGAAGAATCACTGAGTGGTGAGCCAGGAGTCATTACACGCACGACCCGCACCACGATAGGAGACGGTGACAGCGATGGCTCCGATGGAGTCGTAACCAGTCGAGTCACAACCGTAAGGCATCGCTTAACAAGCGACGACGCATCTGATAGAGAGGACAGACCTCGGTCTGCCAGTAGTGACGCTAGTGGTCATGATCCTTTCCCCACTCCTCAGAGAGGACATTTTGATGGACGGGACACAACCACTTCCAGGGTTACCACCAGCGAACGCACAACACACACCACCCAGTATGGGGCCGCTGGAACGCAGTATCAAGAAGAATATGACGACGAACCCGTTTACGAATATCATCCACCCCAAGGGTCACAGATGGACCGGTTCATGTATGGTGACCAAGATGGCGACTTTGACAATGGAAACCTCCCATCACGAGCACGGGAGCCATCAGTAACGGAAGCTGAAGACAAGCTAAACAGGAATCAGACTTGGAAAACCTCAACTGTTACAAAAGTGAAGAGTGAAGTGGGCCGACCCACGACCTCTAGCACTGTCACCACCACAACCTCATCTTCAATTACCAAGGATGCCAAAGATACCTTGCAAAAGTGGGGTAAACCTCTTGGACTTCCATCACCTGTGCCTCTTCCAACCCCTCTCCCGCCTTCTGACAGCCCCAAAACGCAGAGCCCTCACAAAGAAAGACGATCCAGCAGAAGATCCAAAAGGTCTGGACCACCAGTATACCTGGATCTGGCCTATGTACCTCACGCTGCCAATCCCAACTACACCAATGCAGACTTCTTCAGGAGGGTGAGAGCACGATACTACGTCTTCTCTGGCATCGACCCTGGTAGGGAAGTGCTAGACGCGCTTCTCGAGGCCAAGATGGAATGGGAAGATAAAGAAATGGGTGAGTTGTGAACTTAGTTAATCATCCTGTTTATCTAAGTAAAGCTTGATGTATAAAATAATAGATGAATAGATATACATGGAAGGACAACCGTATTTAGGGAATTGGATTTTGTTGCGTATCTCATCATAGTTCAGTTGTAACATAACTGATGTTATTTATTATTTCTGAATAATGTATTCCTGTGATTGCATCACTTGAAGTCAGTTAAGCTGGAATCTTGATTATGATAGCAATAATATTCATCATCTCCAAATGTAACATGTTATCTAATCACTTAGTCATAATGACGATTCATCTGGTAGAAATAAAGTAGGAAACCTGGTTTCAGTAATGAAGAATCCATTTGGTGCTTACTCTTAGCAAGACAGTTTTGTAAAAATCTGGGAAATCTTCAAAGAATGAACCATGTTTTTGTCTCAATATTCTCCCAAACATGGAGTAAGAAACGAATCGCTCAAGGTTGGCGAATTTACTCTCATTCTTCCATCTCTGGTGTTAGGAATTAGTCCTTTAGGGTCATATTATGATGACACTATCTTTTATATTCCACTCATAATGATATCACTTTCTTTCCCGACAGAGGTAACGATCATTCCCACTTATGACACTGACGCCCTCGGCTACTGGGTGGCTGCCAACGAAGACGCACTCATTGCCAACAAGATTGACTTGGCTCCGTCTGCCTCTCGCTGCACCATAAACCTTCAGGACCACGAGACTAGCTGCAACGCCTACCGTCTCGAGTTTTGAGCACTCTCCTCCTCCTACGCGAGCCAGCCTACGACGAAAGCGTCTTCAGGCGGCTCCTCATCATTATCAATCATCTAACGCCCACTATTGATTCAAAACGACTCATGATATGAAAACGCCCATGACATAGTGTTTGGGTTGCTGTGCGGGGTTTTTCCAACCTCGTCAGCGACCTCTTCCCTGCTGCCTTCCATGAGAACTTAGAGCTCTGAACAAACCGTCTGTGTCCCTCCCTGCCCTCCCTCCCTTTCCCTTCGATAGTAACTAAATTAGCCATCCAGAATATTTTCATTGACTGTCCCGTAGGTTCCCCGCTGTGTAAGTGGGACGTTGTGTTTAGATTCTAACGCAATGAAGTAGTCACTTTTTGAAGTACATATATTGTGGATCTGTGATGGTCGATTTTTCTTTTTTTTTTTTATATAAATACATTTGCATTCGAGATGAGGTGTAATGGTGGACGAGCAAGGTTTCATTATCAACATTCAGAGTAAAGTAATTACGGTCATAGTCATTACCGATTATACCACAAGTAGCATAATTAGACAAACATTCAGTTCCATGAATGTTAATGAGTCATTAGGTGACCTTTTCTTAGAGACTTAATACTTAAACGAGCTTTTTGAGATTATTTCCCCTGATTTTGACCTTTCTAACCCGACCTCTTGAAAAAACCGAATTTTACGAAGCATTAAGGACTTGAGAACGGTAGTGTGGAAATATCTAAAAGAAAACAATGAAAGTCAATATTCTGTGTTGACTTGGCATAAACTATGAACACTCCTATGACCGAATAGGGCTAAGCAATATGCATTTTAAATATATTTAAATTACTCTACTTATTCAGCGTGATAATTGCTGCAGTCTTGGGTAGATTATACTGAAGACGTGTCTTGAGGATTGATGCTCATTTTTGTAAAATAGAATGTTATAAAACTGTCCTTGACAGTGATCAGCTATATAGAGTATAAGGAAATATTTAAAAGAGAGAGTTTAAAATGTCTTTGTTATATGTATACTAGTAGTTTATCATCAGCCAAGTGTTGAGAACAAGCCTATTTTTCTTGGGTGAGGCTGAGCTGTAAGAATATCATTATCTTTATCTTCCAAGATATGAATGTTTGGGAATTCAAGAATGAGTGAGAAGCTGATATTTATATCTACGAACATGGTCCTTATCGTCCACACAACCACCGCTGAATCCAGTTGACAAGTGAATTCAAATATTTTCCTTTTTTTTTTTTTTTGTCTCCCTAATAATCTCACGTTGAGCCAGAATCCATTTTCTCTGCCGATAGCAAGAGTCGTGTCTTGTGTTGGATGCGAATACACTTATACCTACATTGTACTCAGTGCTTTTTACCGTACAGGCTACATAGTGTACGTGTTGCTGGGAGGAATGAATGTAACTTCGTGATTTCAGACGTCAAGCTTCAGTACATCCTGCTATTACCGTTACTTCGACAGTTTCATTTTTCATTTGACGCCAACCATTCCTCTGAAATATTGTGCATTCCATATAAAATGATAAAAAAAAGAAAAAATGTTAAAATAGGAGTGTGAAGTGAGGCTGCCTGCCTGAGAGAGAGAATGAGACAGTTCTCTCCTAACAATGGTGCTAATGACGGGAGGCCTCTGCTAAGTCACAGTGTGGCATATACGGGCCGTTACGAGGTCTGGAGCCATGGGGGTGGCTCCTGCGACCCAGGAGTACGTATATGGCACCGACACAGCGAGGATTTGAACACGGTGTTATTCCTCTCCAGAGCAGCAGCAGCAGCAGATTTCATTACGTCAACCTTGGCCAATGTATAAAGACAATTGGTTTCGGACACCTCGCTAGGGATGAACATGTGACTTTAGTGAGTACCTTATGATAACCCTTTAGTCATGGTTAAATGCTAGCATTGCCTATTCGCGAGGAGTGATTAACTACTTAAATAAGATAAGAGGTTTCTATCATCCCTGGAAATGTGTCTAAAACTGCGTTAACAGGCCATGTCAATCCTGTCCACATAGACTACAACAGGCACCCTAGAGTTCTGCATTGTACTGTGGGAACTTTATTTATTATGAAGAGTACTTCACTGACCTTTCTCCCTTGGGGAAGGATGAATTTTAAGGTCACGAAGATATTCCTGTTCAAACCTTCTTGCACAGACGATTCGCATGTCGAAAAAAACCACGTGCGCCGAAGAAATTAACATCTTACGACGGGCGAGTCAGTCTCTGTAGGGTGGTTGATCCTACCACAGGGAGCCAGTGATGAATTAGTCTTTGTGATGACAGGATCAAGGTGACTTCAACACTCCTAGAAAGGTCCAGATGTTTTTATGTGACTGCTTGAGGTGCTTCTTGCCCCGAAGCTTATATTGATTGGTACACCAGAAAGCTTTTTTTTTTTTGGCCCTTTCACTGAGTTACTGCAGAATTTTTGTCCGTAATGGGATGTTTCCGATTTGAGTTGCCACTGTGTATAACAGATTCCAAAGGCAAAAAACTGTAATCCATATCCTGTTTGTGTTAGAGTCAACTCAAATAAACAGTTGTATTTCATTCCCAATGACACATTGTAAGTGTTCTTAAATCTCGTCTGAGAACTTGACTGTTTTTGAATGTAAAGGTTGGTATAACTGAGATTTCTTTTTCTATTATTATTTAATTATGACATTGTAACCTTGGGTGATATTTTACATTAGAAGTTATGGAGTGCTACGTCTCTCCTCTCAAATTTAATCTTAATAAAGGTTGAATAATATGTGATATGATAATCATATATAGTTAAGCTATTACATAACAAGAAGTGGTGGCATGGAACTATGGAAAGAGGATAAAAAACAAAACAGAACAAAAGAAAGACTAAAATTGTACAGTGGCTTTTAGGTATTTCTGTGAAAACCATCGCTAACGCCGCGCCTGTGCGATCTCTTCTTTTATGCCTTGAAGGAAAGAGCTCTCTGAAGATCCTGGGATGGAAGTATTCCGACCATATATACCTTTTTTGTCGCTATCACAGCACTATATAAGTTTTTTGCATCACTCGGTTCCATGGCCACTGCCTCTTCAGATTATTCAGCGTTCCAGAGTCTTCAGTACAGCTCTTTACTCTCCTAGGTTTCCGGGCTTTATTATATTATACCTAGCCTGTGCACCTTATTGTGTGTTGAAAAACCAAAAAAATATGATATTATATAAATATATATATATATGGCGATATATGCGTCAACGCTGAGATTTGTTTCTCAATGCTCGTTTTTCTTTTTTCTTTCTTTGAAGTGTCGAGAAATGTGAATTTTGAGAAACAAGTGCCAGCATTTGCCGCATATCAGATCGTACGGGCCATATCTCTAAGGTCTTTGCCTTTGTCAAGATGGGTCAAAGCACCTGTCGAGCACTTGCTGGCCCTCTTGTGTCTATGAAGAACTCAACACGTTCAAGCCAAGTGATTCGTTCTGATTCCAGAGCGTTTTTTTTTTTCTTGAGTGAACGTTTTTTGTTCATGGATCAGCCAGCAGGTGCTATGTAGGTGCTGTGCCCTACCCTGGTGGGGAGACCTACAGAGATACGACCTTATATGTAGTTTCTTGCTTATGCTTCTTGCTCTGTGTCCCGTTACCTCTAGTCAACAAGAAAACTAGAAGTCTAGAAATTCATGAAATCAGCTAACACCTATAATGTGACTTGTTTGGCAATTTTGGCGCCTATACTGTTCATTATGGTTCATTTTCGCTACCTTATGAATAGGAAAATAAACCTTACTGAACCTCTACTGTAGGTTCAGAATCGCTGGCCTTGTCACTAATATTACGCCTATGTATGGGTTATCCTGTGACATTAAAAAGTAGAATAAAAGTACCAAGTGTCTTTTCCTTCCCACCAACTTATACTCCTTTAAGTGAGCGTGCGGCTTGAAAAGCTATTCTTGTAGTGTACCATATACTGTAGGACTATGCTTACAAAGATGATCATAATGAAAAGGTTATTTTGTGTGATTTAACAAAGGTAAAACACAGCAATATTGCTAAGGCAAAAAGGCAAGACATGAATACAGAACAGGAAAAGTCAAATACGCTAAGAAAAAGAAATGTGGACATATCAAAGGATTAATAAAACTGTTATGTTAGTTTATCAGGAGCAAACTAAAAAAGAAATTAAGAATCAAATGATTATACCAAGGAAATTAGAGAATGCAATTGTCTAAATGACTAATATGTGTATGTGAAGATTTAAATGCAAACATTGTACGCTACTTGCTGAACTGGATCTACAGACGCAGCAACTACTGGAAATGAAACCTTGAAATACAAACTAGAAAACAATGGACATTAAGTTGACCTATTGATAGGTTAATGTTGGATTTGCTACGACTCCACCAGGAACGGGCCATGTGTACCTTCGTCTCCTGCTGGATGAGTTATAAACTCTCACTGTGCCTCTGAAGGAGATGGTATCTCGTCGTATTTACTAAGAGAATAAGCTGTATCCAGGCCTCTAGAAATGTGATCTAAGGTCTTTTCTACAGATGGCTTCACGCCAGCAGTAAGGAGGAAGTGGACGATTGTCTTGAGCTACAGACCCCAGTCTTTAACACCTGTCGTTTGCATACTACGAGAAATGGAAACTGTATGAAAGCACATTATACCTCCGCTGAGAAGAACTATATAAGTGAAGGACAACATGGATTCTAAAGAAAACAAGGTGTCATCTGCAATCAATCTGGATTCCTATAAGAGAAATGACAGCATTTTCAACAAAATACGAATGGCTTCACTACATGTATCTATGGACTCTGAATTCACCTTTCTCAATACAGCATCTCGCTTGAGACTGATAAGCTAATATTCCAGACTGGTATTGAAAGACGCATTCTTCTATATGAACCAAAAGTCACTCAAATGAAAAGGAACGAAGAAAATACGTCACATGTGCCTTTTCAAAGTAAGCGAGAGATGCATCTAGAGATTCTGATGGTCCTGTACAGCCTAGAATGAATGAAAGGAGCTTTCAGTAACAGCTGAAAATATTACCTGCAAATCCAGATAACTCAAGCTGTGTTCCTGTATCTCTTATGTTCTTTCCTCCACATTCAGGGAGTGTCACCGATAGCTAATAAACTATTGAACAATGAGCTGCATCTGCCAATAAGCAATGTCCTTTATTGGAAGTTCAGCTCTCAGTCTGAAGTGTGTGTGACGTAGATCCTTCAAGACTGTGCTTGGCACGTTGCACTCGTCACTAATAGCCCGTCCTCGAGTGTTCCAAAACTGGCAGAGGTCGGGTACATGTTCTCGGGGTGTCGTAAATACTACAGGTCAGGTGTGTTTTCAGGGTGCTATTACTGGCACAGATCAGGAGTGTGTGCTCTTGGGGTGCCGTTATAAGCCTGGGTCGGCTCTACGTGTTCTGGGGAACTAGTACGTGTTAATCCGTGTTGTGACTGTAGGTACAATGGCCTCTTCTAAGAGGACGTTTGTTATGTAGGATGAGATATTAAGTCAAGGTTATGGCTGTCTAGGATTTGAGACCACCACCGTGTATTAAATCCTTTGATTTCAAGGTTTAAGCATAACTTTTCTTCCGATACACAATATGTGGATAACTGAATATATCATTATATCTAAAGGTTTAACCTAAGGGATATATTCTTTCATGTATGTCTATCCCATCGTGCTAGAAGTTAGTTCCTCCGAGCGTGGGTGATATTCACATTAGTCTGCCATGAAATGACAACTCCGTTGTCTATGATTACGAGGCGTTTCATGAGTAACTCTTGTACATTTTGCTTCGCTGAGGAAAGTTCAATTTACACTGACAAAACTTTCTAAAAGAAAAAAAAAAGAAAAAGAAATTATACATAAAGGTGAAATACATTAGAATCAAAGATAATGATAAAAACAGGGCCCTAGTGTAGACGGGTGGAGGCCACTGACAGGTTAACCAATCGGAAGTGAGATGGAAGACTTGGAGGTTGATGATACGATGGGCTTTGAAGTTACCTGGGGACAAATTAAACCTCTTAGTATTAGCAATCAAGATAGCCTCAGTTATATTACGTGTAGCGTAATCTCCAGATGGATAAAGAATGACTGGGTTATTAAGATCAACTGGGTGACCTTTTTCATGACAGTGATTAGCGATCGCATTTGGTCTTTACCTGCCTTACATTTGACAACGTAAACACCCCCAATTGTTGAATGATTTGGTCTACTTCTTATTAAGGTCTTACTGATAGTATTATTGTATTGGAAGGCAACATTACAAGCATTGTTCTTTAGTACACATCAAATATTAGCTAAGTTGGGAGAATAGGGAAGAACTACACATTTAGACTTATCCTCATTTATAACATTTTTGTTACTGGGTGTATAAAATGTCTTCCTAGCTTTCCAGTAAACTTTGTTCACAAGTCAATTAGAGCAGTATGACTGCCTAAATATACGTCTTATATGACTACTTTCATCTGTCAATCCTGTGGGATCACATATCTTTAGTGCTCTTAAAAATATGGGCATAACTACAGACATTTTCACAGAATAATCATGCACTGAAAAATAATGAATATAGCTTTTAGGGTTGGTAGGCTTCCTGTAGATCTTAAAGGACAAATGATTAGATTCTCTTCTTATCAATACATCAAGAAAGAGCAGTTTGCTTTCTCTTTCCCATTCCATCTTGAATGTAATCGTGGGATGGACATTGTTTAATTCGTTAAAGAAAGCAACACAATCTTGGGAAGATGGCCACAGGGACAACACATCATCAACGTATCCAAACCAGACTTTCGGATTATCATTAATAGAAGTCAAAATTTCAGTATGAAAATATTCCATAAATAAGTTACTAAGAATAGGACTAAGTGGATTTCCCATGATGAGACCAAAATTTTTTCTACAAAAATTACCTTCATTATCTTGAAAAACATTATTGGAGACCCAAAGCTCTACCAAGTCAATGAAAGTTTTAATAGGCAAGGAAGGCAAGACTGAGATTAGGCAATTTCCTCCTCAGATATGTGATGGTTTCATCAATGGGGACTTTGGTGAAAAGTGAATTCACATCGAAGCTAATAAGTTTGTGGTCAGGCAAATTAATGTTCCTAACCTTGGTCACAAAGTCTATACTATTTACCAAAGTCCTCATTGATTAAACGATTACATATCTAAGGAGGAGATTGCGTAATCTCAGTCTTGCCTTGCCGCTGCCCATTAAAGCTTTCATTGACTTGGTAGAGCTTTGTGTCTCCAACAATGTTTTTCAAGATGATGAAGTGAATTTTCATAGACAGAAATTTGATCTCGCCATGGTAAATCCACTTAGTCCTATTCTTAGCAACATATGGAATATTTTGAGACTGAAATTTTAACTTCAATTAATAACCATCCGAAAGCCTGGTTTAGATACGTTGATGATGTGTTGTCCCAGTGGCCATCTTCCCAAGATTGTGTTGCTTTCTTTATTCAATTAAACAATGTCCATCCCATCATTAAATTCAAGATGAATTGAGAAAAAGAAGACAAACTGCCCTTTCTTGATGTGTTGATAAGAGAATCTGATCATTTGTCATTTAAGATCTACAGAAAGCCCACCAACTCTGAAAGCTACATTCGTTATTCTTCAGTGCATAGTTACTCTGTGAAAATGTGTGTAGTTATGTCCATGTTTTTAAGAGCACTAAAGATATGTGATCCCACGTGATTGACAGATGAAAGTAGTCATATAAGACGTATATTTAGGCAGTTATACTTCCCTATTTGGTTTGTGAACAAAGCTTACTGGAAAGCTAGGAAGACATTTTATGCACCCAGTAACAAAAATGCTATAAATGAGGATAGGTCTAAATATGTAGTTCTTCCCTATTCTCCCAACTTAGCTAATCTTAAAAGTGTACTAAAGAACAATGCTTGTAATGTTGCCTTCCAGTACAATAACACTATCAGTAAGACCTTAGTAAGAAGTAGACCAAATCATTCAACAATTAGGAGTGTTTACGCTGTCAAATGTAAGGCATGTAAAGACATACACATTGGCCAGACCGGAAAAACTGTAACAGAGCGATGCTGCTGGCACAAGCTATCAGTACATAGGGGTGACTACAATAATGCGATCGCTAAACACTGTCATAAAAACGATCACCCAGTAGACCTAAATAACCCAGTTATTCTTTATCCATTTGAAGATCACGCAACAAGTATCATCATTGAAGCCATCTTGATTGCTAACCCTAAGAACTTTAATTTGTCCCCAGGTAACTTCAAAGCACATCCTATCATCAACCAAATCAATATGAGAAAATTGACAAAAAAGGAAAATAAAAAAAAAGTGGTCATGAACACACCAAGCCACCCAAGTCAAACCCCCCCCACCCAAACCCTTCTTAATCATTCTTCTCTCTCCTTTCAGCGGTCACGGTGGGTCAGCCAGTGTGGTGTCTATGAAGGTAGAGGGTGGACGGTGCCTCTGGTGTGGTGTGAGATTTAAATAACTTTATTAAGATTTGGCACCTGATGAGGTGGATTCTCTCCAAGAAACATGTGCCACATGTATAGATAAACTACAAGTTAAATAAAACTCTAAGAACTCCTACTGAAGTCCGATTTCACCTTCATATATATATTTTAAATGTATAAAGTTTTTCTTTTCAATAGCCTATCAGATGTGAGTAGTCAGCAGCAAGCTTGGAAGTCCATTGGCCTAGTTGGGTCATCAGTGTCTTTATTGAGGGGTTTTACCATGTGGTTCCCGGTCGCACAACATGATATTGACTTCTGACTCTGCTTAGTCACTGATGGCAAAGGTTCATTTAAGTGAGCATCAACTGGCAACGAAAATCCTTAGCTGGATAAAAATAGACTGTAGTCGGGTCTCTGGGCATGTGTTTGTCTAGCGACGGACCCTTGTCCTCCAGGTCATGTCGGTCGGTGCTCGCGTTTCACGCAGCGCCGTACCACGCCCGCTGGGTCAAGCACGCCCTGAGCACGTCCGTGGCGCTGCCCACAAGATCGGTCGTCACATAGATCAGTTGGCACACATGGGTTGCCACAGGTACCCTGTTGGAATTAAAGTTATGAGTGTCTCCTGTAGACATATTATCAGCTCGTTACTCTTACAAGGAAACGAGCCTTGCACCCTTTATAAAAACACCTTTGGTTACAAGAGCGAGATGTGGCTTACCGGGATTCCTGGAAGATGTTTAGTGTTATTCCCCCCGGGCTAGGCAAACTGCTACTTGGTGGTTGGATACTCACTGAGTCTCGTCTATGTGCTGCGTTACCTACGATACCATGATGGGTTACCAAGGTGACTATTACAGTTTCCTTGGTTGATTACTTCACTTTTTCACTTTGGATACATTTTCCTTGTGTTATTGTTTGATGCTGTCTCACTGTAGGCGCTTATTTGAGCACCCTAGGTAGGAAAATTCTGCATCTCTCCTAATCCTGTATGGGACCTGACATCAACGAAATCACGTTGCTTTATATGTTTAACAATTTAACCTCTACGATTAGCCTATAGTTATACTCATGGTGCATGCTATGGATGACTTTACGCACTAATTCACCGACATTATTCTTACAATATGATAAATTGCTCGTTACTAGCTTGAAAATCTTACAAGAGTACCCATAGGTGGCGTAAGTTTCCCCCTCCCCTCTCCTCCGGAGGATATATGGAATGTGGGGTTTGAGGTGCCAGCCCGCGGGATTGCCACAGTGTGGCGTCGTCACATTTGGTATCCTCTGTTATAGGTGCTTTAGTGATGGTGTATATGAGTACTTCTAAGTTATAACATTCCCAATACATCAAATAACAAATATACGTTATTAATACTAAACTATCATACAGGATAGACAAATGTGACAGCACTGGTTATCGTATTTCTCCTTATTCTCCTTTGGTTTCTGTCGACTTCCCAGAAATGAGCCAGGCCTCTCTCTCTTTACTGACCGCTGACCCGCCGACCCAGCAAACCAATTTTTCACTGATAGCGTTATGGCCTCATTCCTCGCCCCAACACTTCCAGCCTGTTACATATATATATAACATCTGTATAACATGCCCTTGACCTAGACAACATGAAAGGCATTGCCCCAGACCGTCCTTATTATTGCTCCATTATATTCTATCTCACGCACCACCCTCAATAACCAGGCCCGGTCATTTGGGAGGAACTTGATCAGGGGGTACAAAGTTTCTTTCGGGCCCTCTTCCTTCCCTTCATTAGTCATCCTGTTTTGACCCACTACAGTTTTATGCCATGAGTTGTAAGGCCAGACAAAGGGTATGGAAGATGAGAGACGGTTGGGTGGAATGGAGCTCTGTTGATTTTCTGCATTTTCTGAGATCAGGGAAATTCCCGGGCCCGGGTTCCACACACACACACACCTCAGAGGCCCTAGCCAGGCCTCATATCCCATTCGATTTAGACGTCACAACAATGTGAACATGTATTTCTTTGCCCGTTGAGGGGACGAGCCTCGGAATAAACCACATCCCAGTATAGTAAGATTTTAATATTGATACCTTCGAGTCAAGTTAGTACTACGCTGGTATATGTTATCAGTGAAAGAAAATAGATACGCCACTGATAAAGGTGTCGGTCTTGGCTAGCGTTAAACGATTTAACAAACACATTTGCGGTAGAAGCACAGTGATGCAAGTCTTATTCATTATTCCTTGATAACCACTATAGATAAATGAAACTTCAATTTAGGAAGACTAGTTTTTCTTTCAAGGAACTTAAAAAGTGTTAGTATTGTCAAAATATATGCATCATTATTTCAGAAAAAGTTTATTATATATCGTTAGATCAAGGATGTGTGTGTGTGTCACACGTCGCCTCCTTTCCTCCCAGTCCCATTAGCCATAGAGCACATGATCAACCCGCCTTATGCACTATGTCGTCATCTGAAGCTATTACCCAGCACATCCGTTCGAAGTCCCGTGGCACTGCTCCTAGATCTGAAGGAGGGCGAGGGGCCATTGTGTAACAGCTCCCCATGGTTGTCCTGCAGGAGGGATAAAGGCGTTGCCGAGGTGCAGGATACGACCAGAGAAGAAAATAAGTCATAGTTGTTGTACTGGTGCCGCTAAAGTAGGTGGTGCAAGCCTATCACAGTGACATTGGTGCCGCTAGAGTAGGTGTTGGCTGAAAACCACCAACAGGCTAGTATGTCGAAAGGTCCTTGAGGTTCGGCGGAATATGGCTCTTATGGACCCCCCACCCACCATAGATAAACCACACAGGCCATGTATGAATTACGCATGAAGGTTCACACGTCCCTGGACACTTCCTGAACTGAGGTTCCTGTTGGGGAAGCTTCTGTTCCTTGGCGGAGACGCGTGCCTGATTTTTCATTAAAGCAGCCAGGTCCTTCACCTTCAGGTTACTGTCATAGCATTAGGAGAACGGAGGACTCCTTTTTTTTTGCCCACGGTCGGGGAGAGGCGACAGAACTACATGCAACCTTTCCTTTTCATTCCTCTCTTTCATTACTTCACTCATTGACTCTCATTTGCATATGAGATGGGGTTGACAGGAAACATTTCCCCCCTAGCCTGTCTCTACAGCTCCACCTCAGGAGAACTGCACACGACATTTGAGTCGAATTTAAGTACATTTGATGAGGAAATATTTGAATACTAATCACATGAGTGGAATTCTCATCTCAAGTTTGGTCACCGCACTTAAAGAAGCACAAAGAACTAACAGAGAAGGCCCACAGGACAAGGACAGTGACAGAATTAATGGAAGTAAGTTACAGTGAGAGATGATAGGCCATAATTTTGCCTGCCCTTGGATGAGAGAAGAGTAGAAGATGACTTGATCACAGTCTGCAACTGTAAACTGGTTTAATGATAACAGGGCACATCTCTTAGAAAGATGTATAATTGGAACAATAAGAGGCCATAAAAGGGGGCGCTAGAACTTAAGATTGTAAAGAAGTTATTATTATTATTATTATTATTATTATTATTATTATTATTATTATTATACTTGATCGCTGTTTCCCGCGTTAGCGAGGTAGCGCCAGGAAACAGACGAAGAAAAATACCCCATCCCCCCGCATGCACACATATATACATACATGCACA
>JAYMFT010000017.1:37708-73876 GCA_038088735.1 Panulirus argus | reverse complement strand
CTGGTGCAGTTGCCAGAAGGACTGCGAAAAGATAGGACAGATTAGAGATAGGCCTTCACCATGGCATGAAATACATACGAAATATATATGAAAGAATGAGCAACGGCAATTCGCCAGCCCGACACCATAATGGAACCAGCTCCAAGCCGAACCACCCCCCGCTTCAGGTCAGCAGAGTAGTGAACAAATAGCTCCGCCCACCACACAGCCAGCCCAAAGCAGAAGCAGTCACACCCGAAGCCAGTCCTGGTACAGGGTCGAACTGGCGAACCCCCTTATATCATCTTGATCATTTCCGTTTCCTTGAGAAAGACAATCAACCTGTTAATTATATTATCATCACCACCGAGAAGATTGTATATGGTGGAGTTTATTTTCTTGTTTTTTGAAATCTTCTGCCAATTTCTTCCTTTCTTGTTTGTATTTCCTGCAGTGCAGGAGAGGAGGTGTTCGACTCTGAGGGTTCTTTGGCATAGCTGGCATCTTGGCGGGAAGGTTTTGGTGATGTATGCCTTCAGGTGTGTGTGTGTGTGTGTGCTGTAAGTTGCACCGAGTCGTAGGCGGGCTAGAGCGACTTCCTCCCTTCTCTTCCTCCTCTACGAAGTCGTCCAGTCCGCTACTTCGGTCTAGAATCTTTGGCTGATGGTCAGGCTGGTCCACTGACTCTGCTGCCACAGAAGAAATGTTGAATTTCTTCCCAAGGAAAGAAAGGACCCCAGCTCCCGAGGAGGGATCGTAACTACCTCCTCGAGTTCTGAGGTCGACTTAGCCAGCCGGTCTGCCTGTTCATTGCCGTAAAAATGTTGCAATGACCCACCGGGCACCTATATCAAGATGATATCTTTTTTACACGAATATAATTCATTTATGATGTTGCCCTGAATTTCATTTGACTCGGTATAACCAGAGCCTATTGCTTTAAGAGCTGATAAGAAATCGGAAAAAATAACTGATCTGATATAAATTGAGTTAATCATATAGTCTATGGCTTTGTCAATAGCAAACAATTCTGCACAAAAGAAAAAAAAAAACAGATATATGGTTCGGTAGCCTATACCAAAGAGAACATTCGCTCGACCATACACTTGCACCCACACATTCACCTGTCTTTGAGCCATCTGTGTAAAAGTGGACACATGACGAATGATCAGTAATAACATTTCGAAATGGCTGGTGTACCTCGCTCTCCGGGGCGTTCCTTTTCTTTATAGGGAGCCAATGGTCTTAATTTTGAGCCTGGGCTCCTCCTAAGGAGGTATTTTACTTCTAACCAGCGTGTCCGCTTCTTGCACTTCCAGACCAGAATTCTCATTGAGGAAGTGTATTCTGAGGGCCAGGGGCCCGACGCCTCTGTCGGCGAATTGCTCATACTGTTGTGCAAGGCGACAGGCAGTAGTGTTTTTCCTCCTGGCCGTCAGAATACCACACTTTAACTTTAATTCATAGCGACGCAACCGGAGAGGAGGTACATTTGCCTCAACTTCCAATCGCGGAACTCTAGCTCCAAGACACATTCGCAAACATTTATTCTGTATCACATCCAGCTTTCTCAAGGTACACTCGCTCGCAGAAGCATACACCTGAGAGCCATAGTCTAGTTTACTTCTAATAAGGGCCTTGTACAGCATTAATAAAGATTTCCTGTCGGCTCCCCAAAATGAACCCGAAAGAAACTTAAGAATATTTAATCTTTTGCTGCAATTTACTATTAAATAATCAATATGACTTTTCCAATTTGATCTCCGGTCAAAGTTTAGACTGAGAAATTTAACGTTATTTCGAAAGGGAATCGGATTGTTATCTAATTTTAGCTGCAAATTTGTGAGTTTTTTTTGGGTACAAACAACCGCGACGCTTTTAGCTGGCGAAAGCCTAAATCCCTACTGTAGCGCCCAACGACGAACGGTCTCAAGTGCAACTTGAACCCGTTCAGCCGAAAACTGTGAATAAGCGAGGGGTGCCATATTGCACAGTCGTCAGCATAAAGTGAGTATTTAAGGTTCCGAGGGACAGAACTTGGAAACAGAATATCATTAATCATAATATTAAATAGTGTTGGGCTCAGAACGCTGCTTTACGGCACCCCATTTTCTTGGACAAATGTGTCCGAGATTACGTCAGATGCAGCAATTTTGACAGCAAATGTTCTGTTGTTTAAAAAGTTTTTAATAAAAATGGGTAAAGCCCCTTTCAAAACAATAGCATAAATCTTTATTAAAATTCCGTTTCGCCAGGTCATGTAGTAGGCTTTTTCTAAATCTAAAAAATTCCAATTAAGAAATCTTTCTTTATAAATGTTTCTTAAATATTATGTTCTAAATTTACCAAATGATCCACTGTACTTTTGTTTTTACGGAGTGCACATTGTTGATCATTTAATAAATTCTGCTATTCTAATAAAAAGATAAGCCTTTTATTAACCATTCTTTCCATAACCTTACAAATGCAGCTCGTCAATGCAATAGGTCGAAACGAATTGATATTCGTAAGGTGTTCAGAACCTTTTGGGATCGGGATAACGGGCGCAAAGAGCCATGAGCTTGGAAACGTTCGAGACGTCCAAATTTCATTGTACAATGCTAACAGCTTAGTCAGGTTAGCCTGACCAAGATGCTGAATCATCTCTTAGATTATCCCGCTGGGTCCTGGGCTAGAACCTTTACAGGATTTCAGGGCAAAAAGTAATTCTTTGGTTGTAAATAGATTATTGTATAGTTTGTTCTCATCTTCTGTGGCAAAGTCGATCACTGTTTGCTCGGCCTGACGTTTGTGGTGTAGAAATCGTCGATCGTAGTTGGGCGAGATACTTACGTTTGAGAATCTCCTGGCAATAGCGTTGGCTTTGCCAACTGGGTTGTCGATAGTGTTGTCGTCTTGCATGGTGAGTTGGGGGATGGAGGGTTGTTTGTATTTCTGTCTCATCTTCTTTATTGTGGACCAGACCTGACTGACTGGTGTGTCCTTGTTGACAGTTGAAACATAGTCGTGGCAGGAGTCTCTTTTGGCTTTTCGTATTGTTCTTCTTGCCTGAGCTCTCGCTTTTTTTTACATAAAGTGAAGTTGTTATCTGAGGGCTCTTTGTCGAAAATCCTGTATCTCCTATTACGTTCACGCAGTGCATTTCGGTAATCTGGTGTTCACCAAGGAACTCTATGCTTTGTGGAAATTGTACGGATCTTAGGAATAGTGACCTCAGCTGCCCTAAGGATAGTATTGGTCACACTATTGACTTTTGAATCAATGCCATCTCCGGATATTTCTAGGACGGCTTGTCTTGAGAATGACACCCAATCTGCTTTCTTATAATCAAATCTAATCGGAGATGGTCTTGTACTTGTGTCGTATGTATAAGAAAGACAGATTGGGAAGTGGTCTCTTCCCAAGGAGTCGTCATAAGTACCCCAGGTGATGTCATGTAGTATATCTGGGGATGACAAAGATAGGTCGGTGGCTGAGATGTTTCCTGTCCGATCGTCTACACGAGTTGCACTACCATCGTTCAGAAGAGCGAGATTTGAATTGATGATATAAGTTACCATTTGTTTCCCACGAGAGTCTGCCCGTATACTTCCCCACTGATGATGATGAGCATTAAAATCTCCTAAAATTAATTTTTAGGGGGTAATTGACCAAAAAGTGAATTGATCTCATCATCATCAAGTGCATTGGAACCGGGACAGTAAATTGAACAAATGGCCAGGTGAGTGTTATCAAATTTTACTCTACATACGACGGCTTCTGGAGTAGAATTTAAAGTCACTCCTGTATGGGGTAAGCTTTCGTGTACATAGATGGCTACCATATGATCTTCATCTCTTCTATACGGGTGATAGTTATCTAAAACAGCACAATCCTCGACTGTGCTGTTTAGATTGGTATCTTATAGACAAATAACGGATGACCTATATATTGCAAGCAACAGTGACATTTGTGCTTGCTTATTCCTAAGACCTCTAAAGTTCCATTTAATGATACTGAATACCTGGTTTAAGATTTCTTTAACCGGCCAGCCTTGTGAGCCCTTTTTTTGGACTTGGGCGAGTCCAAGGGAGAACGGGATCGGCTCCTGGTAGTGGAGACGGTTTCATCGACCATTGATTCTACGGATTCCATCGAGGAGGACTTGGTAGCCTTCCTCACTGGAGACACAGGAACGACGACATGCGACATACTGTCTTTAGATAGTTTTGTGAAATTCATCTCGTCCTCTTTCATTTGCTTTGGTCGGACAGAGCAGGTAGCTTTGGAGTATGTATGTTTGTCTACTGTATCGTCAGAGTCAGTGTCAAAGTCAGGTTTGTTTGGAGTGGTGGAACGTGGTTCAACAGTTCGAGGTGTCTGCGTAGCAATAGTGACCATCAACGGCTTACTTCTCACTGCTGAAGCATAAGATTCATTGGGCTTGGGAGTCTCGTGAGTCTCCCTCACCCTCTTCCTTGCTTCACCATATGGAATGTTTTCCTTTGCCTTAACTGCGCAGACTTCCTTCTCAAACTTGTACCGAGGACATTCTCGGTACGAGCTTGGGTGGTTGCCCCCACAGTTAATGCAAAGTACCGCCTTGGCCGTACAATTGTCAGCAATGTGGTCCTCGGTGGCACACTTTCCACGAGTTGGAGGAGTACAAGATTTTTCTCCGTGACCGAATTTCTGGCATCTAAAACAACGCAATGGGTTTGGTATGTAAGGTCTTACAGAGACCTTAACATAACCAATGGCAATATCTTTGGGCAATTGAGCTTTTCCAAACGTCAACGTAATAAGGGAGTTCTACGTCGCTCGCCGTCGGTGAACTTAGTGATAAAACGAGCTGCGAGTTCCTTCACAGTGTCGTCCTCACTCATGTCCATGACATCAGGACAGATTACTACTCCTCTGCATGAATTCATGATCACCGGAATGGAAGCCACAACATCATATGAATGAAACTTTCTCAGCTTTATGAGGTCCGCAACTTGCTTAGACGACTTAACCTTGACTAGCAAATCACCATTAGCCAGTTTCCTGACCGTTTCAACAGCGCTAGCCCGGCCATCAATCACTTTCTTGGTGAGGAAGGGGTTGAAAGAAGCAAGAGTTGTTGATTCGGTCGCATGTAACATAACAAATTCGGCATTTTTACATTTGATATCGAGCAAGGGTCGGTCATCACCACTACCCCCTACGGGAGTAGTGGATGGCTTACTAGTATCCATCATGGTGGGGCAAGGCCCCAAGTTCTGGGATGGCGTACCACCCCAAACAAAGGAAACCGTACCTCTTCTCTGAAGAAAAAAATAGTGAGGCAGCTGACCAGACAGGAAAGTGTCCTAAAGTAGGGACGGATGCACAAGGCCGGGTTGAGTTCCCCCACGGTCACCTCTCAATTGGGCGCACGATTCTGTCCAACCAGCCTTCGTAAAGTGTACCAGCGATCCAGTAAAACTAGAAAACCAGTGAACACTTACTTGACTGAGAAAACAAAAAGAGAGAAGAGTTACAACACAAAATAAATCTGGGGGAAGGGGAGGGGAGGTAAATGCTCCACTATGCTAATGCTAAGCTAAGCAAAAAGACGGCAAAGAAGGGAAACCCTTTTTTACCAGGATGTTTCCACATCAAAAATGAAATATACAAACAACATTGTCGTCTTCCTGCCATCATATTCGATCACTATTTACATGCTCATTTTTTTCTAATCATCATAACTTTTCCCACAATTTAAAATGATGTGCCAAATCTAATCCCCTTGTGTAAACCAACTAGAGTAAGCATGAGTTCAATGATATGAGTGTTCCAAATCAATGTGATTTCTGCGAAGCTCCGAATCCCAAACTTCAATAGTATAAGTCAGTTACTCACCAGATATTTAAAGATTCTGATGAAGTTTGGAGGATTTGCATTAATTAACATGTCAGTCCATTTTTGTACGAAAAAAATTGTCAGAATGAGGATCCTTGAGGGTTCCAGGAAGCTCTGAAGTGACCGTCGTATTGTCGCTCTCGAAGATACCTGCTGAATGAGTCGTCTCTACATGTGCACCCTAAACTCTTTAAGCGACATGTGGATCAGGTGAAGTACTAAAATAAAAGCTTAATGTGTAAAAAATTTAATACAGATGACTGGTACGAACATATAAATGAAAAGTGGTGGTTTTGGGAGATCCCCAAGCATATCTAACGAAGGGAAACAATAATACTGTAATTTTTTCTGCGATATTATTGCCTGTGGTAAACTACTTCCGGTCCATCAACTGAACACATGGTTGTTAAGTTTGGTTACCTTTATTTACAACAATAAAGCCAAGAAAGGAGGTTAATTGGTATTTGAGACTTGTGTACGACAAATGTTAAGAATGTGGGAGATTAGACAGTGGAAACGTGCATTAAAACGACAATTTGATTTTCGTGCCAAAGAGAAACGCGGGAAAAAAAAGTTACCATAGAAAACTGGCTTTAATTCAAAATTAGTTGAAATTGATCGTTTGTGAGGCATTTCGATCAGAAAATTTACGTATTAAAATAAAAAAATCTAATAACCCTCAGCACTTATCATATATTTTAAATGTGTACAGTATATGAAAAAGAATTTAGGACACGGCTGCAATAGTTGATATAATTGATATCCTTGTCAAATAAGGAAAGCAGAATGAATACAAATACCTGTGTATATGTGTACATATATGTATATGCATAGACATTCATATATATGGCATATTATATACCTGACCGCCTTTAGCGGGTAAGCACCAGAACCAGATGAAATACAGCCTCAACTGCACATATCCAGACTTGAACCTTCAAAGGAAGATATTTATTTGGATTCATCCTTTATTGCTTTTATAGTGACAGTATAGCAAATATATCTTTTTTTCCGTTCCTGTCCCTTTTGGCCGCTTTCTACATTCTTGAAATACTGCAAAACTTGTCTAATCAATAAGCAGCTGTATGAATCGTAGAATGGTTCTAAGTTAAACATATGAGATGCTGCCGAGACTTACCACGTTCAAGATTAGGCAGATATAATTTCCAGAAATTCATTGATTATTCAGCTGAATTAATTCAGCTATACAGAATTACATATTTTGGTTTCCTTTAAATAGTTTATCGATTAATATACATAAATATCACTTAAATTTCTCCAAAATCCTGTTAAAACGGAGTGGATTTGGGAAAAGAATGAGTGGACTAGATTTTTTTTACTTGGTCTAAAAAAAAGTACTACTATTACTTTAAAAAAAAGGCAAGTGATAAGTTGTTTGGGTAGTTTAAACAGCTTACACTGTATATGAAAGATATCCAGGTGCTGTACTTAAGTTATGATGAAAGTAGTGCATGTATATCGGTAGATAGAGGTGCAAATGGATGGGTTCTGACTGTATAATCATGTAATCACTGCCGAAACATTGTGATGGTATGAAACCGAGGTGGAGTATTGGCAGGCACTGCTAATCCACTAGAAAACAAAATGAAAGTTGCCTAAATTCACTTGATGCTGTGGTGGACGAATAAAGCAAGCAGGATTAACGGCATTCAAGGCAGTTTTGTTTACCTCGCACCTTCATAGTAATTAAAGGTTGCTAAATCGCATTTTGAATGCCCATGATGAATTAAAAGAAATATATGGTTTTTGAAATGCGGACTTTGAGGGACTAAGTTGTTTCAAGGTCAACGTGCAGTAGCTTTAAAAGTTTGTTAGGGATGAAACCATTGACATACTTAAGCGGCCACCCTTAGTGCATCATGGAAATTACAATTAATGGTCCGAGATAGGTTTAGGAGTACTACTGGTACCAAATAACGAACACATTAGAGACTAGAATCATTGGGACTGAAGAAAGACTGGGTAGGAGATAAAGATAACACACACATATATATATTGATAGGGTAGAAAGAATACTTCCCACGTACTCCCAGCGCGTTGCAGGAGACTAAAAGTGTGGGAGCAGGGGGGTTGAATATCCTACCCTCGTTTTACTTTTCCAAAAGTAACAGAAAAGGGGGTTCCATGAGAAGATTTTTCTTCTAAGGCTCAATCCATGCTCTTGACGCTACCTTGCTAACGCGAGAAATGGCGAATGAAAAAAATATATAAACGAAGTTCAGAATCACGAGGTCTCCTGCAGCTTCGTTTGCACTGCAGTCAAATATAAGAAAATGAACTCTAGGGAAAAGCTCATCGATAATTAACAAGTGTGACTTGTACTTAGTATAAGATGCAAGCGGAGTCCAATAACATTATTAGACGTATAACTCCATAAAGATCAGGACAAAATCCTTCTCACACGATACACTTAACCAATACCAATCATAGTTCAGTGAATGTGTTTCCTAGCCATCCATATTGAAAGAAAATCGGAGAGCTTGGCGGTTCATCTTAACACTTCGGTTAACCTTAACAGAGTTAATCTTACCACTTTAAGTTCATAGCTTGACTATCTTACCACCCTAAGTTCATAGCTTGACTTTCAATGACAGCAATCCGGCCTTTCTATCTCCAATTAATGATTGTGTACTTTCTTAATCCAGTCTACAAGCTATATAAATTAAAAGAACCATCCTCATGCAAACATCCATCGTCAGTCGAGTTTTCCACTAACAACCCATCATCCTGATGTCCTGTCCCCATGCCAACCAAGAAACCCAGGGTTTTTCCAAGTTCCTTTATGGGGTCTGCATATGACTCATTTTTTGTCAGGTCCCTTCTGCACGGCTTGCATGGGATACTGCTACCACCTGTCAATGTGTGACCATTGGCTTTCCCTGCAGCAGGCACAGCCACCCACAAACTTACGACTGCACTTTGTGCAGCTACTCCCTCCCGCAGGTCCCACCAGAGTAGAAAGACACCTCTCCTATGATACCATTGGCTTTCCCTGCAGCAGAGACAGCCACCCACAAACTTATGACTGCACTATGTGCAGCTACTCCCTCACGCAGGTCCCACCAGAGTAGAAAGACACCTCTCCCATGATAACCTGCTAAACCTTTTGCATATACATCGGCAATGCAGGACTCCTGCAAAGACTGCTTCTATCTAAGCCCTCTATTGCAGTATTCATTTGAATAGGAAGGTCTAGTTTGGCTATAATATTTATGCAACTTTTTTTCTGGCATGATTTCATTGAGCACCTTGACACAATACTTCTTTTAGTGTGGTTTCAAACTAAACATGCATGTCACGCATATAACAAATATATATATATACTGTACGAGGACATGTGTGGCGTGTAAAAAAAAAAAAAAAAAAAAAAAAAAAAAAAAAAAAAAAAAAAAAAAAAGCAGGAATGGTACGTATGAGACCTTAAGTGGAGGTGCCGAAATGGTTTGCACACACGTAGAGAATGACTGAACTGACTGAGGGTATAGATGTCAGAGAATGGGGTCATCAAAGGTGGTGGAAGGATAATGAAGATGCTATGTGCAACTGAAGCTTAAACATGCAAAAAGATGCAAGGTGTGCAAAGGACAGAGTGCACTGGAGTTGTATACAATGGACAGCATGCTGTTAGTCAGCTGAACCAAGGAATATAAAGTGGTCAGGGAAAACAAGAGAAAGATCTATGGGGCTTGGCTATGGAAAAGGAGTTCTCTTCTGGTGCATTATACAAGATGGTAAGAGATGCACAAGAGCAAATGGTCATTCTTAATCTGTTCCTGATGCTACCCCGCTAAATGGGAAGCCACGAACAAAAATGAGGAAAAACTTCATCCATTTACACAGGCAGAAGCTTTACATATATTAATGAAAAATCTTTTCATTAAAAATACATATCAATATTAAATAGTTTTTACTCTAAAAATTTAAATGGACGTAAATTTTGCATCATGCCAAGATGACCACTGAATTCTCTCAATCAACCTAAGGGGGAGTTATATGATAGTTTACCAGCTGCGGCCAGAAGCATCACCTGACTCCCCTATAAACGCTTCCCAGAAGTGGGTAATTCAAACAATAACAGGAAAATTAATATTTCTATTGATGTGCACCACTCATGTCTACTGACATGCAACACAGTTTATCGGTAAAAGCATAAAAATCAAACTGACAGGGTTAAGAGGAAGGCAACAATAATGATAATATGATTAAGAAAGAGTACTAAAATTATGAGCACAGTTACAGCAAGGTTTTGTGATAATACATTCGAAAGGCACAGACTGGAGTCTTAGGATGGCATGGTAAAGAAGAATGCTCGGAAGATAACAGGCTGGTAGAAACTGTATTATAGCTGATGATAAAAGGAGAGGTATACCACAAAGATGGAAAGATGCTGGAAGAAAACTTAGAGTGAAAGACATTTCATATGATGGACAAATGACAGGATCAGATGGAATGAAAGAATTCTGTGCATAGTAGTAGTATAAATGACAACTTTGGACTACTGAATGAACTTCACGTATAGCGAAAAATGATATTACGAAAATGTCAAAGTCCATCTTTCACCAACATATTGGACACTATGAAACTGGGAAAAGAGTAATAATAAAGTTACAGGAAGAGAATTGAGGCCATACATTTACCCATCATGGAAGAAGAGCAATGGGTGACCCAAATGATAAAATCTTAGCAAGATTATAACTATTTTATAACAGCAAAGAGAACTTTTTGAGATGTAACGACAGTAACAAGATGTCATAAGAAGCTTGTGTGAAATTGTGAAAGTACTTTTGAACTTCACACTTGTGAATGACTGGATTACAAATAATGAAATCCTGAATGCTGAACCAAGTTTATAATGCTGTGTTTTTCTGATGGGGCACCAAAAGAACTGAACTCCCTTCCCGTGCTGTGCAAATGGGCACTCACACACATACCAATGAAGTGTCACCAAGTTCTGTTCTAGGACTATTATGACTTTTGATCTATGTCTGACTCGCTAAAAGGTATGGACTCCAATCTGAATATGATTGCAGATGAATTGTCATGGGGAAATGAAAAGCAAGGAGAAATGGTTTAAAATTACAAGGGAACCTTGACAGACTTCAAAGTTAGACCAATATATGGCTGATGAAGTTGAAGCCCAGCAAATGTAAAGTAGTAAGGATGGGTCACAGCAAAAGGCCTCAATATGATTATCATCTAACAGTAAATACCTGCAGGAACCTGTATGCGTGAAGAACTTTGAAGTAAACATTATCTTTAACCTATTGCCAAATTTCCACCTTTGGAGAAGGGAGAACAGCTGTATGCTAGCATATATGAGAACTGCATTTAAGTTCTTGTTTGAAAAAGTTAATATTCAGTATGCTATTCACATACAACACAAAGCCAATACTATAATATACACCTCAAATTTGGCTGCCAAACCATAAGAAGCAAAAGAAGGTCCAACGGTTTGAAACAAAGATGGTACCTGATTATGAAAGCAGAGTTACAGCAATGGGATAGAGGCCTTCAATTTGCCCACCTTGGAAGAGTGTAGATAGAGGGGTGACCCAATCACAACCAGTAATTTTAAAAATCAGACTAATAACGTGAAAGAGAATAATTCAAGAGATATAGTGACAACAGAGGACTTATCTCAAAAATAAAAGTGAAGAATTACTGTTAAGGTACAAGTGTGGTGGATGAAAGGAACAAGCAATGACGATAAGGTGAATGCAGATTGGACACAAATATAAAAAGTTATACGACTTCAAGAGATGGGACCCCAACAAGCATAAATCTCCCTTCCTGTACAGAGCATGTAGGTAATTACACACGAGTGATGATATGGACAATGTGCCACAAACAAATTACGCACACTATACCAGTATACAGGTAGTATACAAATGGTACCTAACAGAAATAAGTAAAGTAGACAGGCATTTTTAAACTTCCATAAATTATCTTTTTAAACTTCCATAAATTATCAGAAAGCCAATTATCATTAAACACTAAAAGACATCTATAACATTCATAAGGTGAAAACCTTTCTGGTGAGTATGGAACCTTGTCCAGAAAAACTGACTTCTGTATCTCGTCATATCTCAAGTGCAACTTTTGTAATTTTTGCCCATCAAAACCCTGCCAGCCTGCAGGCTTAAATTTGTATCTAAAAGGTTATGAGAAGTGTCACCAACACCCTTTTCTTAATTATATATTATATGTTCACTCTGCTTCATCTAAGTAAAATATCATGGTACTGGATAAGTGTGCTTTACTTTCCAAGTGAAAGATGTAAATTGAATGCCATGAGCAGGCAGTTGGCATACAACCACAATTTGTAATAATTCAACTACTGCAAAATCATGTACAAGCTACTAAGCATACGTACAAAACTTCCTACAAGGCAGAATGTTGCATTTATGACAATTATCAAACAGTGAACTACTGGGTTTTGTTACAATATATGCAATCCAAGTCTTTTCCAGCGAGACATCCAAATTTAAATACGTACATGTAAAGTATCTCATTATTTTTCCATGTATTACACTTGTGGAATTTTCACTAAACTACTGAGCCTTTACATAAGACTGGCATTTTTTCATCTTACCCTGTCAAAACTCAAAACCACAATACCTGTGCAACATTCTTTCATGAAATTTCAAATAGGATATCATTTGTGATCAAACTTTTGGTACTTTGAAGCATATCTCTATTTTGTACACAACTTCCTGCATCCAGAGGGATCTCTATTTTCTGATTAGAACTAATATGTGGCATGATGTTCCATTATCCATGATTTTTTTTTATTCTATATTATCACCAACACCAAAATTCCAATTTCCACAATAATATGACTATGATGGTTCAATCACCATCCTCAAGCCCTCATATGCTTAGCTTCTATCATCCTATTTCATTTGAAAGCCCAAGATTTTTATATCAGTATCATAATCCAAGGCTTACTCTATACAGAAAGACATCACAATCCACATGTTAGTTAAATCTTGAGTTTTTTATTCCACGTAATTTGGCAAAATTTAAATGTCAGTATTCATGGTTATATTTACATGTTTCTCATATGTTCATTTTTACTTTCACAAGCATTAACTAAAAAAATACATAGCATTTGTTCCAACTATATCAATGTTTAACAATATTCTACATCAAATATTGGAGGCAGAGCCTTAGGATAACTGCACAGAAATCATTAAGCACAAATTAAGTTTTATTACACTTAGTCAAAGAGCATATGAAGTCTGAAAACCACCTTGTATCAACCTAAGTTTCCTTATATGGGAATTTGCCTGCTGAAGTTCATTAATACCAAGGAAAGAACATCGGTATTTGGTAATATATTTTATGAAATTCAAAGTTTGAAAAATGACAAAATATAAGACATCAAAGTTGATTAACTGATAACAGTAGCTCCACATCAATTCTATGCCAACGGGAATGTTCCAACAAAAGCCAACTTTGAAGTAGTCTGTCCCATGTGATAAGGGACCTTTGATTCTTTATATTTTTAAGACCAAGCAAAGTGCACCAATTCTAACACAGATGTGAGCTGCAAACACATTCCAATAAATAAATTCCTACCTTAAACTGAAAAAGAGAAATCCATTTTATAAAATCTGATAAATCAAGATGATGAAGAAACAGTAATTAAAAGTACCTAAATTTGTTGCTTCTTTTTAAAGAGCACATACCAGACTTTTACACCAGTATAAAGGCATTACACTCAGCCAAGTATCATACTGGGGCCCAAGTCCTTACAATTAAGTTCTCGTACTACAGTAAGACAAGAGAACGCTGGGCTCCGGTATGACCTGACCTCAGGCTTGAAGTCGATACTATAGACTGGACAGACAGCAAGGCTCGTTCTCCTCCGTTCACCACCTTAAAGTCATTCACACAATGCTGACATCACAGGTGAGGTAACATCATCGTTGCTGCGCTGTCCAGCCCATCACTTGTTCACTGCACATTTTTCGGGCCCAAGCACCATCAACTTAGAGCCCGAACTCATGATACTATCCTTTTCCCGAGGATCACCCGCAGCAACTTTAGGTTACATCCTCACAGTGTTTGTAACACACTGAATAACTTTCTCCTTTCCTCATCAAGTTTCTTCTAGAATGATGATAGTCATTTGCCATCACTGACTTTCCTGTGCAGAACAGGCAACATGAGCCTATGATGATTCAGCCAGCAACCTAAATAATATAATCACTGCCCACTAGTTCAATTTTATTTTGTGTGAGCTGCTGGAAGTGTGATTAGCGGTTGGCATTCTTCAGCTGGTTACTGAGCCAATCTAAACCTTCATAGAGACCATCTCCACTTGTAGCACAAGTGGCCTGGATATACCAGTTCCGGTTCCTCAGTGAATGCAGACCCAATTTATCTGTGATTTCCGCAGCATTCATGGCATTTGGAAGGTCCTGCAACAAAAATAAATCAAATCAAATATACAAGTAAATATTAATATACTTACTGTAAATGATTATCTCCTATAGAAGTCATTCCATGAAAATGTCATCAGAAGGGCAATATACACTCAGAAATTCAAAACTCAAACTCTGTTAAATGGGGGGAAAAAAGGTAAATATTCCCATGCTAAACATAATCTACAGCATTCATGCTTGGTACAGGATAAGTACCCCTTAGGATTGTAAACACTACTAAATTCTTTCAAATGTCTAGCACAGTTTTGCTTTGACATGGTTAAAGTTCAGGTATTCAAAAAGTCACAACCCTCTCTTTTAAGTTCCAGCATATACAGAATTTGTAACTCAAAGTAAATATATCCATATTATAAAAAGGCATCCAAGTATCACAATGTGAACCCAGAATGTTACCTCTTATGCCCCCAAAACACCCATAGCAAAATGGTCATTACAGCTGGTGTGGTAACAACTTTCTCACACAATCTGTTGTTACCATAATAAACATCCTTTTCTTGCATTATACTTGCTTTATACTTGCATTATACTGTGGTTATGTCATTTATAAAGATTTTGAAATGTTTGCCATCTTGCTGGTCTGTGGTTTACCAGTACAAAGTTGAATCAAAGGATATGGTTGGTCTGTGGTTTACCAGTACAAAGTTGAATCAAAGGATATGGTTTACTAGTACAAAGCTGAATTAAAGATAAATCAGCATTTTGTATTTTTCCCTCTCATCATCTAATTCATCTGAGAAAGAAATGATGGGGAAAATCTTAATAAAATTAGTATTCAATAGCAAAAAACATGTTATGATGCATACAAAATGTAAACTTAAATACACTAATCTCCCATCAGTGATTGCTGCACCTATATTTAAAAGCTTTATCACTCCTACAAAATTAAAAGCCACAGCCCTAAAAAAATAAGTGAGAACATATGAAACAAAATGTCAGGAAATTCTACAGACCTGTTTGTTTGCAAATATGAGTAGCACAGCATCTCTGAGTTCATCTTCTGCTAACATTCGCATTAGTTCCTCTCTCGCTTCACCAATACGTTCTCGATCATTAGAGTCAACTACAAAAATGAGTCCCTATGGGGAGAAAAAATTCAATGTAATCTCATCAATAAAAAACTTAAATGTTATTGTGCCCCTCTCAATTCCCTTCACTCATATATCTGTTAGTTGAACTACTTCCAGAGCAATTAAAACATGTCTCATACTGTGACAGTGGTTTCGCTGGGGAAAAACAAATTAGTCCAGAAATATATGAAAACTGAACATGTTCTATCTCACACAAAAACAGACAATAATATATGTAAAATACCTTTGGCCCTCTCCTACTACCTCCATGCATCACATTTTAATCCATCTCTAATATTCCACTACCAACATATCCCTCCAATACATACTACTACTTCCCTTACAAACCCTATTACCTCACTGCTTCTCTACTGCTCCAGTCTTTAAATTAATAGTGTCTTTGAGCTGCACTAGCGTGCTACATCTGCTCTAGAAAGGTAATCCCAGGAACAAATGAATACTGGCCTAATTTGCCCACTTCCAATCTTTAGTTGCCATATATAATGCATCAAACCAAGATCCCACTGCCTGCAACCAAGCCCTGAAGCCATCTCCATGGTTTACCACGACTGCTTCATATACCCTAGTACAGCCCACAGACAATACATTGCCCCTATCTACCACATTGATCTAATGCACTCTATCCCATGCAAACTTTTTACCCTCCTGAATATTTAGATACCAATACCTAAAAGCCTCTTTTAACTTCATCCTTCTATCTCCTTGATCTCACCCTCACCCCTCCTCCTCCTACTTCCAAGAAAACTTCAGGCCTAATAAAATCCACAGAAAACTGGACTATTCATACCTTCAAATATGGTCACTTTGCCCTAAAAGACTGTACTGTCCCTCCAGATATTCCTTACTGCAACAAGGATTTCAGCCTTCTCTTCTACCCTAAGATCTCCTCGAGGCCACATGGTTCTATCCACCACTACATCCACCAGCATGTAGCTAAAGCAATCCACTTCCTTCTGGTCCTCTACATTCAATCTTACTGAAGTGAATGTTGTCTATCCCTTTTACACATATGAATACTTCTGTTTCCATATACTCTCAAATTTCTTTCACACATCCTCCCAAGTTTTCAACAGCCTCTGTACTTTCTCCTGAAGTCCATCACAAGTGCAGTGTCAACAGCAAAGAGCAACTAATTCACAATCAATGCCCTCCAATTTCTAGCATTTACTAGATCCAACCCTTTCTCTGAAACAAAAACTATAAAACCAGTCACATCACACATCCTAAATGCAGACACCTTCACTGGTAACCACTCACCTTCCATCCTTCATATTCACAGACAACTTTCTCTCCTAATAAAATTGCCTAACTGTATCTACTAACTTTGTTTATCCCATACATTCACAGCTCCTTCCAAAGGCCTCTCTACAGATCAACCCTGTCATCTGCTTTCTTCAAATTCATGCATGCTATGTACAATTAACTCTTTCTCCAAATGTTCCCAAAAATTCTTCAAACGTCCAGTACACACATACTCTCTCTCTTCCAAAGCACAATACCCCTTCCCAGTTTGTTATACCCTTCCTCACAATATCTTTGTATCGGAATTCCATTGTACTTAGGAAGCAGGGCCACATCCAACAGGTAGTACCACAGATAAATAAGTGTGGTGGTGATGTGATTATGTCTGTGTGGCAAGTGCAAGGCAATTAAAGATTAACTGTTCAGTGTTTTCGGTATGGAAGTTACATCAAGTCATACAGTGAAGTGGTTTTTGTAATGTTGGGTAGATGGATTACCTGAAATGCAGACAAAGGAAGGATAACCTGTACATACCTGATGTATGGATGTATAAGCCTGATAAAGCGGAGTTTAAGACTGGATGATGAGGACTGTTGTTTGGTGCTTGTTGAAGCAATACCATGTTTATTGGGGAAGGGTGTAATTACAAGTAAATTTAGGTATTTCTATGTGGAATTTGGAGGTTGATTAAGAAGTGGTAGGGTGATAAGCATTTAAATAACATGAAAGATTATATTGCAAAGATTTTTGTTTCAGTGAGCAAGTGTTAATTAAATCTTGGTAGTTGCTTGGCAGCTACAGATTGTTTTGAATGCTATGTTATGTGGTTTTCAGCTTTATGTGTTCTTTTGTGACAGTGATGACAAGGTAGGTGAGGCATAATTTAGTGGAGTGGATGAATTGTTTGTAGAGGAAACTAATGGGATTCTTTTTCTGTCCAAAATCAAAACAATAGGTGTTCTGAGGTTTCCTAGTTTGGGTGTGGAAAGTATATCTCAAGTACGTGTCATATGTGATACCCAGTATAGCTGGAACTATGTTCAGTAAGACTGATTGACTATTCAAGGTGATGGGAAGGCACAGCTAAAATTAAAGTTCGTTGGGGTTAAGAATGTTGATGAAAGAATTACTTCTTGATCCCCCTTTCCCCTTTCAAAATAACAGTTACACCATTACAAATTCAATAAAACAACTATGATCACAAATTCTTAAGCTGATAGAGAGCATTCACTAAAATTGATCTTACTTAAAATGTTTGTCAAAAATACATCACAACAACCTTACCTGTGTGTTTTGGAAGTAATGACGCCATAATGGTCGGATTTTGTCCTGACCACCCACATCCCATACTGTGAAGCTGATGTTTTTATATTCTACAGTCTCAACATTGAAACCTGTAAAACGAATCTTATAAACATGGTGCCAAAAAAAATGTAAGCTAATACAACTGACATAAAAGCAGTATTGAAAAAGTTTAAAACAAAATTTCATGGCCTTTCCAATCAAAACACACACACAAAAAAAAAATCTGCGTCCATATCTATATTTAGATCGTGTCGTTGACTAAATGGTACTTTTCATCAGTCATACAATGAATCTAAAAGTCAGAATATGGTATAAAACTGGTCACAATCTTACCAATTGTGGGTATTGTAGTAACAATTTCTCCAAGTTTGAGCTTATACAAGATGGTTGTTTTACCAGCAGCATCCAACCCCACCATAAGGATACGCATCTCCTTTTTGCCAAACAGGCCTTTGAATAGATTGGCAAATATGTTTCCCATTTTGCCAATTTCAACCTGCAAATAAACACTGAATATATACAGATGCATTAGACATGAAGGTCAAAACAGCAATATTTACAACCCTACAAATTTTTTCGGGCTTCTGCACCTGAGCCTGAAATTCATGAACGAGCATGCAACTGATGTACTCCTGTGTAGCAATACCATCCTTAATGAGACTGTAATGCTCCATCCATTGCCAAAGAAGTAACAACTTGTAGATGGATTTTGTTTAAAGGTCAATATATGTACACATGTAAGTGTGCATGTGTGTGTGTATATATACATTTTTTCGTCATTATTATACTTGATCATATTTTTCTGCGTTGGTGAGGTAGTGCCAGGAAACAGACAAAGAAAGACCCATCCACTCATATACACACACACACATACAGGTACATATACATATCAACATTTACATATATACACGTATATATTCATACTTGCTCGCCTTCATCCATTCCCAGCACCATCCTGCCTCTCAGGAAACAGCATCACCACCCTGTGTTAGCGAGGTAGTGCCAGGAAACAGAAAAAGAAAGGTCACATCAGCTCACATCCATACACAAGCTGTCCTGCGTAATGTATCAAAACAACAGCACCCTATCCACATCCTGGCCCCACAGACCTTTCCATGGTTTACCCCAGACATATCACATGCCCTGGTTCAGTCAACTGATGGCATGTTGACCCCAGTACACCATATCATCCTAATTCACTCTATTCCATGCATGTCTTTCACCCTCCTGCAAGTTCAGTCCCCAGTGGCTCAAAATCCTTTTCACAAATATTACATACACAAACACACATGTATGTATATATATATATGTATGCAAACCTCCTACAGCCAGGCTCAAGCCAAGGACCTTATGCATGGCAGGCAGGAGCGCTACGACTAAGCTATGATTGCCTACAAGGTCCCAGGCTCGAGCCTGGCTATTGGAGGTTTGTATGTTCTATGGAACTGCACGCGCGCGCATACACACACACACAAAATTTTTTCCGTATATATTCGCCACTTCCCACATTAGCGTCAAGAACAGAAGACTGAGCTTAGAAGGAAAATCCTCATTTGACCCCTTCTCTTCCTTCTTTGAGGAAAGTAAAAACCGGAGGGGAGGATTTCCAGCCCCCTGCTCCAACCTCTTTCAGTTGCCTTCTATGACACACAGGGAATATGTGGGAAGTATTATTTCTCCCCTATCCCCAGGCATGTGAAACATCTAGGGTAAACCATGGAAAAGTTTGTGGGGCCTAGATGTGGATAGGGAGCTGTGGTTTAGGTGCATTACACATGATAGCTAGTGACTGAGTGAGAGTGAATGTGGCCTTTTTCGAGTTTCCTAGTGCAACCTCACTGATGCAGGGGGGTGGCGATGTCGTTTCCTGTGGGATGGGGTGGTGCCAGGAATAGATGGAAGCAAGCAAGTATGTGTATATGCATGTGTATGTATATGTATGTATTGTGCATATATGTGCATGTATGTGTGTGTGTGTAAATGAGTGGATGGGTCTTTTTTCATCTGTTTCCTGGGGTTACCTTGCTGATATGGGAAACAGTGATCAAGTATAATAAAATACATACATATATATATATATATATATATATATATATATAATGCAATAAAAATAATAATACAGTATGGTAATAAAAGGATTATGTACAAGACAGCTAAAATATATGTGCTGAAATGGTCTACACATATTGAGTGGACAAGCGAAAATACGACGGTAAGCAGAAGTGTAACAAAGTGTTGAGAAATAAATAAATGAAACAGGTTTAGTTTTAATTTGCTGTATGAAAAACATGGAGTATTTAGAGACTTTTAATCAAAGTGTTGAGAAATAAATAAATGAACCAGGTTCATAGTTTTAATTTGCTGTATGAAAAACATGGAGTATTTAGAGACTTTTAATCAATCATTTCATAATAACAGAATAAAAAAGTAACTCAAGGTTCTATCAGTATCTCAAGAGGCAGGAAGTATGGTACCACCATCAGCTTATAAACATACACAATATTTGGACTCACAGCATAACAGATAGCCTTGCTTCATTTTTTTGTGAATACAGAAAATTTTATCCATTTCAGTAGGTGGTATTAGTTTTTATTGGCATATTAACCCAAAGGGAAGGCTGACCTTAAATGTCAATTACTTAAGAGGGTGCAGTTCACCTCAATCATGACCAATTCTTGAAGCAGTCACCACAGCCTCAATTGCAATATCCTACAAATTGTATCAAGACACTAAAGCTTAAATATTCCCAAATTCTGAAAAGTATATGTGGAGAGGTGCTACCAGACTCTGCCTCCTTGAGGTTACAGCGAGTGAAAAATCAATCTTCGTGAGGTGCTCGTGAGGCTGCATCATCGAGGGTATGGTCTTATCAAAGAACTTATCAATCCAAAAGAATCTACATTTCCCTACAAACAGAAGTACTGAAGCAATGGGCTGAAGGAGCCTTTAGGTGGTCATGGGTAACAAGACTCTTCCAAAGAAATTTACCCTAGGTAATTATAAATATATATACACTAACATCCCTTTCAACACTAAAGATGCATTCCTTGAGAAAGAGTTTCCAACGAATCAGCTTTAAACAGGGTCACTAACATACAAGATGTAGATGTATGTTCCTGACAACTTGCCATTCATCTGCTTCTAGTCTCTGCAGTACTTCCATATGCACTTCCAGTCATAACTTTTCTCATTACCTAAGGTGTATTTCAAGCACCATCTCTAGCAAACCTTTCAGACACTATGGATTACGATAATTCATACACGTTCTTTAAAATGATAAGTGAAGCAAGAGACTGAGCATTCATGCTAATTTCAAAGCAAAAATGCAGAAGATACTATGCGATGATTTTCCCAAAGCACTCTACTTACGCTGCTCATCAATGGCTGGCAAATGCAAACAAAAATGGTGGATGCAACTAGTTCACTTGAATTCGTAATTGTTACTACAATATAGAATAAGAAAAACTACAGCAATTCAGTTTTCAGAGGGGTATTTGTGTATATGGAGATATCAAAAATACCAATACGAGACCTGCCACCTCATGATAAATAGCAATTTTTCTTGCTATATCCTCTTAAAAGATTACTATTTCCAATGTAAAACCATTAGTATTAATTTCTGTTAGTTTTAAACACAAAAGTATCACAAACCTCACTTGGTATGCCTTGCAGCAGTGCTGTATAAAATAAAAGTGTGCAAAGCACTTGCAAAAAATGACTCAGCAGGTTAATCTAATTCATAGATTTATTCCTTTATATATCATATCAGAGTAAAGACACTTTTTAATGTTTTGAAACTTCCACTACATCAATCTCAAATTCTTGTTAAGTAGGCAGGGATTTGATGTTCAAAGAAATTGTAGGGTACTAACATTCAAACATTTAATTAAGAGTAATGCCTTCCTAATATTTTTTTCCAATTACAAAGCATGGTAAAAGAACAAAAGGGATGCCTATAACATCAAAACGTCACTTTTAATATCCCCATGCTATGCACATGAGAGAATAATTACCATCCTGCAGACAGCTGACTAAAAAACATTTAAAAGGCACTTGTTCAGATTCTATAAAGCTTTGTTCAGTTCATTTTTCAATATACATACCATATGAAGCAGTAATATGTAAAAACTTGCCTGTAAGGAAGGTTTCAAAATACCTGATTTCTCATATTAGTGATGCATTCCACTGAAAACTGCCTCACAAAAAATGTTTGAATCCCAAAGAATCCAAGTTTTGCAAATATGTTAGGTAATTTCACATGCCTATTTACATTTTGGGAAGTAATTAATGTATGTAAGGTTTTTCGCATTCACTCTACGATTCATATTTGTACTTATATTGGCATAAGCGATTTATATTTGTTTTTATATTTATTGGCATACTTAATATAAACCCACATTTCTTCCTCTCTCATAACCCTACCACGAATCATTTAATGTCAAAAGATCAGTTTTAAGAGTGGCAACAATTCTTTAGGGGTGGAACATCATAATTCTAGAAAACATGAGTCTGTATTCTGATATTTTATTTCGTATTTGTGGGTTCCTTTAATGTTTAAAAATTTTTCTTCCTTTCAAATATCCCACATTTTCCTAGCATTTCACTGCACCCTCAACAATGTGACTGCAATAACTGAGATTACAATGTTTCTGCAACCAAAATTTTTGAGCCACGTTTGCTTCATCCCAGAGGAAGCAAAAACTTTTTACGAGTCTTCAGGTGGCATGTTGGATCAAACACCATTTTTGTTTGTATATTTCAACTATAACACAATAGCAAAATCAATATCTGCAGCTACATGAACAAAGTAAGGTTTTCATAAGTTCTCTTTCTCCAACAGTTTCCCTACTTCGACAATACCTAACCCCATGTTTCCCATAAGCTTCATTTCCCTTCCTATCCCTGAGATTCAACATATCTAATGTCATTATTTCCACTACTGTAATTTATCATATCAATCATATCTAATCAACCATCTAAACATTTACACTTCATTTTGTCAAATAAGTCTAATATGAATTTTCTTAGAATTTTCTTAGTCATATGATATTGCAGCACCAATCCTAAACTACATGTACATTACCAGAAATGGACAACTTGCTACAGAATAATAATTTAGGGACTCGCCTTTACTGAAAAATATACTATTGGTTTCACTCTGACATGCATTTATATTTGATATACCTTTTACTCGATAAGCTATTGGTTTCACTCTGTCATGCATTTATATGATATACCTTTTAATAAAGCAAAAAAATTTTTTTTTTAACTTAGCTTGTCCTATATATTAGACAATCCATACAGAAATATGAATAAATCTATCTACTAAGAAACATCGCTAGTAGTTTAGCTATGTATCATAACTTTGGATACACTAATTTTGTTTTAAACTGTAGCAGCTATAGTTTAGACTAACAGAATTTGGAGAATTACAATGTTATTCTTTGATATTAAGAGGGGCATTATTTACATTATGAGTATTAAAGAAATTTGTGGTTAAAACATGTAAGTGAAAGTTCCCTACAAATTCAAATTACCCTATGAAAACCTCACCCAGCCTCCCTAGTAAAGATTTATCTAAATTTCCAATATTCTATTTGAAATATACCTGATACACACAGGACTGCATAACATTAAATGCTAACAAACGTACACACACAGAACAAGCTGCCATTCGTATTACTGCCCAACCTTCCCAATGGCAGCCATTTCATAAGGTCCACAACAGCAGACTATATTTATACTTGTATATTCCAACAAAAATTTCCCTGCTGCTTAGAAGTTAAGCGAGATTTTCAAATGTCTATTCAGTCCAACTTTTGCTTATTCCCTGGTATTCTTATCCCTAAGTATTATTGTCTTCATACTGTGCAATAAAATGTGAAGATCTAAATCATGTTTTGTAGCAATCTACTCTCAAACTACACAATGTCCAAAGTTAATTTCAACACACAGATAAACTGATAATTTACCAAATTTTTAAAAGGCCTAACTCAACATACCTTTACACCAGAAATCAATCCTAAAGACTTCAATCTTTATTGCAATTTAAAAGCAATATATGAACCACGATCATTAACCTGTAAATTATTCCATGAAATCCTCAAATGTATTAATTCTATTGCAGTACGACAAGCATGAGTGCGTCTAGAGTAACACTTGAAAATTTTACCTACAAAAGACTAACTTCTAGCTCTAGGGTCTGCCTCGGTAACCAGTAGCTTGACAGCTGGCTATGCCATCCATCCACCCTTTCACCTACAAAGCACGTCATCATAACCCTCAATCGCGAGTTGAAAATCATTTCTCAAGCTCACCTATCTTTCAGCCACGTATCTGTGAGACCCTACGTCAACTGAGACGTAAGGCATCCACAAATTAAAGGAATTAAAAAAAATGGGGGGATGACAGGAGTCCTTCTATCCACCGCCAAATCACTTACGTCAGCGGGCCAGAATCCTGACAAACTCCACTTATTCCATAAAACTGAAGCAACTGGTTTAATTGTGTGTTCCCTAGAGGTTGCATATACACTATGATGCGCTACTGTGACTCATATGCAGAAAGTTCTTCGGGATCGAACCGGCACAGCGAAAACATACACAAACATCCAGGCCAGACCCCAACACCAATATTTTCTATGATTTTGGGCCTTAAAATACCTAAACCAGCGCCTTATAACGCTTCTTATCTGAAACAAATACATTCACCCACAAATGGCAAGCCTAATACATCACCTGTCTGTCGGAATACCCTTAAGAAACCAGAAATACGCAGCTCACCAGATATACAAATGGTGAAAATGGCGGACACAACTGCCACTACCTGCCACGTCGCGGCGCTGACGTCATGTCACGTGACTCCAGCTTCTCGCCGTCGCCACCAGGGGGCCGCCTGCCACCACCCTGCCACCTACACAACTCTCTTTTCTAACCACATTATATAACACTTGATGAGAAATTTACGTTGAAACTATGTTCACTGAGACGATTATACTTACACTTTATTCTATGCGAGTTGCATTTCCACTTTTGGCAAGTGATTAAACTTTTTAATACACCAGCTTATTGCTAGCGAAGCTATTACACCACAGTCCACAGCTCAGATTGTATTAGTCATGAACTGTTCCGATTTTCTCAGAGGTAGTAAGAGATGGATGACCATTAATAATGAAATGCAAGATTACAGACACAAGCATGATGCAATGTTCATACTCGCCAGAGTGCCATATCCGCAACAAAATCCTCTTGTTTGGATGACATATAAATCGTGATATGAAAAAAAAAATTGTTTTTTTTCTGATGATCAGGACTCGCACGAGTCGAGTTCATGTTACTAGTACCACCACATTTTTATTACTTCTTAGGGTGATTCTAGAAGAAAATTATATATTTTTTTCTGAATTATCACATATTAAAGACAGATGGAATCTGGGTATCATTTAAAGGTGATTTAAACACCTACAATGAAGAGATTAAGTACGAAGAACAATTCCTGCGTTTTAATACACCACGCCATAAGAAATGAGATTTGATTTGAATTCTTCAAATGACCACATTATACAACAGTGGAAAAAGTCTGGATAGAATTCTGGCTGGTGATGTGTATGGTGACCACAGGGTACGGAGATAGGCTTATTGTCCGTGGGGTAATGGGTTGGTTTTGAGAAGTTCACAGACAATTGTCCATTGGGAGCTCCTCGGGGTAAACAAGTATCGTACCGTAAATTTGCTACATTAACTTTAATTCATTATGTTCCGAAGGTCCCAGTTCAACCACTTAAATCTAATTACAGGGCTACATGTGTCTATAAACATTCTTCATGTTGACAGAATAACTTTTGTCAGTGCGAGAGAACAAAAATACCATAAAAGGCAATTGACTATCATTTTTTAATAACGTGGTAGAAAGATTTTAGATTTTGATCAACTTAGTCCAATGGTTTAGGTAATTTCATAGAAAAGAATTATCTAAACATTTTAGTCTTTATATTCCTAATCTTTGTAGGTTTCAAGCATCAACATTCATTGAAAACTGTGCAAGATGAGGTGAGGAAGTAGAGTAAAATCTCTCCAGCTCTTTATTGATAATCACAGCCAGGATGATATAGGCCACTCTTGCATATATCCGCCGATGAGGTTTAAACTTGATAATGACATAGACCCCTCTTGCACTTTAGTTTCTATAGGATGATTCTTAAGTTTCATCACTTGCGTGCTGCCTTGGGGTAGATTGTGATCTATCCTTTTAACGTGAATGGAAATGTTATCACTATTCTACAATACTTTTTAGTTTTAGTCATCTCATTGAAGTAGCTATGTTGATTTCGTAATGAACTACCTTATGGAGAGCCAACTGATTAGGCGACCACTAGTGTTTGTCTCCAGTGTGTATTTCTATCTTGAAAAGGCTGATAAAGCTAGTAAGGTAGGGCGTAGGTTCTGCCGGGGTTTAAATTACTACCCATGTTCCCCGTAGCCTCCAAACTTAAGATTTCGCCAAGTGGGCGGCCTAATATGACCGAAGTTCGTAGAACTATAGTTCACATGAGGCTACTGCAGCTCATGGAGAACCGATTCAGTTCATGAGAAAACCAGAAGCATTGTGAGATATCCCAAAAGGTGCAAGAAATTTAAGAGACCTGAACTACTATGGCTGTAGATCGCTGTCGAACCGTCTTTGGTTCTAAATTGGAAGATGAAATTGATAATCAAGAATATATGCCGCATAATTGATTTATGATTTATTCTAATCTACAAATCAAAGTTCTCAGGATTTATATTTGGCTGAATTCCCCGTGTACTGTGACTGAGCGACTTGGTGGATAATTTGCTGACATTGGTTACACAATTTCATTTAAAAAAAAAAAAGAAATAGATGTTGAGTCAGCCATCAGAAAATCACGAAGGTACAGAGACAGTCCAGTATGCATCGGGACTCCCGTATCACCACAAGGGACTGGCGGCTGCTCAAAAGGTTCGTTAAACCGAGGTCGTGCGACCATCTCGTCTCTTGGGATTTCCCGCGTCCGGTCCAGCAGACCTCCAAATTTTCTTCATTCAAAGTCACTCCCCAACTAACCTATCCCTCAACCCTGCTAACCCTAATAAATATCCCTAGTATATAAAGTTTAGTTGAATTCGGTGTTCGAAGTCTTAAAGCTTTATCCGGCCACGATGGAAGAATGCAGTTCTTCAACAATCATCCGACACGGTGATGCGGTCACGTCAGGCCTCGACACACCTTTGAAATGATCCCTACTATCAAGATTATCTACGTGCATTCCCAAAATACACAAACACATTCATCTGACGTGTTACACTTCAATTTTCTGATTAGGTTATAGTTCAGATTAGCCAGTCGAAGACAGGAAATTTAAGTTTTCTATTGATCTGGATTGACAGTAGAACGTACCAAATGGCATGGTGCTTTGACATGACAGTGACTATGTTGATTGGTATCAGCTAATCTGGTACCCTGACATGACAATTTGATTAGCCCAGACTAGCCCAGACTACAATATGCGTTAGCTAGTCCGTAACACCAACATGACAGCGTTACTGACCCTAAGATATGACACAGAAGACAAGCCTGGTGACATATATATAGCTTTGTCGACGAAATTATGACATTTAATTCATCAGAGTTGCTGGCGGTAACGGGTCAGGGTTTGAGAACAAAATAGGCTACCTTAGGGTATTATTTGCTGTTAGTGTGCTGATAGATCTTCAGCATGGTTAAGACTTTAAAATGAATAATTAGATAAGTATGGTGGCAGTTGTTAACCCTGTTGGTAGTTACCATGGTGGTAGGTTATGCGGGTGTTCAGCATGAGTGTAGGTTTCCTGAATGATAGTTTTTCAGCATGGCGAGAGTCTTCAGCACAGTTAAAGGTCTTTTAGTATGGGGGAAGGACCTCAGCATGGTGACAGGTCTTCAACATGGAGGAAGGACTTCAGTATGGTGTAGGTATTCATCATGCTGTATTGAAACTGAACTGAAACTGGCAGTGTGTATCAGGCAAGCTGTGGGAAGGAGTGCATGCATTCTCATACTTCTCCGTAGAATCAAACTCAGATTTTCGAATGGGCAACATCAGATGCTCCGGGTAGGCCGTGGTAATAGTCCTATTGTGTCCGTAGAGGAAAGCTAAGCGTCGTGGAATCATCCCGCATTGTCCTGAGCGGTGGCGGTCTTTTCCACCAGCTCACAATGACCTCTAAATTACGCCTCATTGTGGGGAGTTCCATCGTTTCGTTACGACGATGTATAAATACATCATTAATTCTAATTCTTAGTTCTATACATGACTACATTAGAAACAGCTTGCGTTATTTCAACGACTTACCGTCCAATTACTTTGAAATCAAAGGGGCACGAGTAAGACGGTTTAGTATTACTCCAGCCGCCAGCGACTGGTGGGTGTGTTTAACTGTTGCCACAGATTCGATGGTCTCCAAAAACACCACTGACGCCAACCAACCCTGACCCATTCTTATCACCAAGAGCTACCATATCCACTTGAGTCTGGACAATTTACTTATGCAATCATAAACACCAGTTAGTAATAACCTAAATGGTGCCTGTTGACTGCAAAGCACAATTCTTAGCGAGTATAAGAGCTACAGGAACAATGCTACGGAAGTTAGCTTATATGACGCGTAGGGTTAGTGCGTTGCAGGTGCATGACGCATGGAAGGGAGGGTGCGTTGTTCTGTTGTGGGTGTGTGTCACCGCGCCAACTCCTGAGAGACAAACTGATATTAGAGAGTTTCTACATGTTCTACCTTCTTTTCGTCCTGTAATTTGCTGCTCAGAAACTGAAGCGCAAACAGGTTACAAATGGCAGAACCGAATCCTCCGAACCGCCTCAGAATAAACTAGCGACGCGCCCCCTGCTTCGATCCAAGGCCCTTCTTACCCGCATCCATAGTCACTCCCCGCGTCGCTTCACACCCCTCCCTCGCCCGGTCATAGTTCACCTAGCGCTCCCCCACATGGCGGCAAGGGAGGTATGTAGTACCAGCAGACCTTGTAAGCCACTATGAGGTCGTCGTTTCGGCGACGGTCATCGAGGGGCAGACCTACAACTGAAACCTCTGGAACCACGAAGTGACCTCGGCATAGGTCCTTTTTAACCGAAGCCCCACGGAACCTCGGCAACGCCTTTTTCCTCCCGCAACATCTCAGCGGAATTCATGCCTCACCTCTCTTGCTGCTTCTGCACCTAGTAGCTTCATGCCCTCGAACGTGTCAATATTACACTGGTAAGTTAACATCAGGGTCGGATATATTTGGGGGGGGGGTGATAAGGGACCCAGAGAAATGTCCTTCGAACATTTTGGTAATATCCTAATGGCTGGTTCAACCTGAGATATATCATTTGTAATATGGCTTGCTAGTTGCTGGTTTTTGTAAGCCGAGAGTAGTGTGGATAAAGTTCCTAAAATCATTTAGATATATAAACAGTATCAAGTCTATCAAGTGTAGTGCATGGGTTTTATACAGTTTATTGTACGTTATATTCCATTCATTTTTGTTTTCCATTTAAGTGTATATCGGTGGGAAAAAAATGGTAGTCACTCTTGATTTCATATCAATCAATAATTTAACGATGAAATTTTGATGGCAGAAGTCCCCACAAAGTGTTCGTACTAGTACCCATACAACACTTAAATCCGGCTGTAGTTGACTATGTTTCTATAAATATCTCTCGGTTCCTAATCTTCAAGAGAAATCAGCCACAAGCACTGTACCATTTAGATAAAATGGTGGATTCGTGGTTTTGCCTAGTTTTCAAAACGTCAAAGTGACGGAATGTAGATCGGGTATGAATATTTTTTTACCTCTGACTTTTTGAAGAGAGAGCTTCTTAGATTTTCTTTTCGGTAAATCACAGGACTACGTAAAGATTAGATATATAGTCTGAAGCCAGAAAGGAGTACGAGAGGGAAACTCATGTATTATCAAATCGACAGATGCGTAGTAATAATTACGATCTGTGAATATCAAGATTCGCAGAGTTAACGTAGTATGGAAGGAAACGAGCTGACTTGTATTTTAACCCTTCAGAACGAACAAAGGCAAACGAAGAATATACAGCTACAAACTAGTTTGAAGCAGTAGGAAAGTTAAACCAGTTGGATGGTAACGGTGAGAGGGACTGGGATGTATGACGAGCTTTCTCTCACTGGTCGGTGCATCTCCGATACCTCTTGTAAGAACCGTGGTTTCTCTTGATCCATGGTTGCTTTACCATTACCATAACTCATTGACTGAATTACGAAGAGTGAAAGATCGAGTTTCTGAACCATGACGTAACGCAAAGAACCTGATAGGCAGATGATGCAACAAGATGACGTCATAAGCGATGCCATGCTCCAAATATCTTATTACTTACTGCCTTTCTTCTGTCATTTGATTCACGGTGATGTTCACCACCAAAAAGTTTTCTAATTAAGGGGTAGCGGCATGTTCTACCTCTAAACATTAGTTACCTAAGCACAGTTAAAAGATCACTTTAAAAGTAAAATTACTGTATAATTCATCAACGTTGACATTATCAGAGGAAGTGTCAAAAAGCTAAGGTCACACCCGCATGTGTTTTGCTACGCTTTAGCGTCACATTGGGACACAGTCATAGGCAACCAACAGGGATCTTACTAGCAACCAATTTCAGTGTCTGTTGATATAATGTACAGATAATGTTGCCTATGACAAATCACTGATCAGTTTCCTTTAATTTCTTAATGTCTGGTTGGCTTTGGTGCAGACTCTCAAATGAACCTGATTTTGATCACTGGTCATCAGGCGAGGCTATCAATGTAGAAATGTGGAAATGACGATAAAGTGCTTATCTCTACAAAGGAATTTCAGTGTTCTTACCCTACTGCTTTTTGAATGCCTAAACTTTTGTGGTCTTTCCTGGGAAGTATATTTACCTATCACATATTAATTCTTAAATTAGTCACACATGTAAATTGGTTATGAGGTGAGGCAAGAGCATCATGAGGGGCGAGGAGACTGATAATAACTGTAACAGAGCAAAAGGTTATTTTATGAGGCAAAAACCTGGACAGAAGAGAATCTGTGAAAGATCACGACTAACAACAAATCGGAGGCAGCGAGGCATATGTACAACAAAAGAGAAAACAAAGAATAAGTGGGGTAGAAAAGAGGAGAACTAGGCCATTATTATGCAATCTCGCAGTAATTAAAAGAAAACGAAACGGTTTGAATAATTCTCACCACTTGAAGAGATAAAAGATAAGGCGGGGCTACAGGCCAACGTACGCGCTCAGTGAAGGTACAAACAAGTAGGGCGAAAGGGGAACAACAGGGTAAAAACGTAACTAAAGAGGAACACATTAAAACAGGTAAAGAGAAACTATATTATTAGATATTTATTTTTCCAAACAGTTTAAAATAGGATATAACATGTTCGTATGTGCTCCACGGAGAGATCAAAGACGGACTTTACAAACGTTGTAGGCTCAGGTCAGAGATTGGTCCTCATCCAGGTCATGTCTAAAGTTAAAGTATGAAATGAAAAAAATCTAAGTGCTCTGAACGAAAGCGAAAAACTGACGTTCTAAAAAGGGACAGCTCGTGTCTATAAAGACATGAGACAGTAAGTTCCGAAGCATAGGGAAAGAAGCAGTCACTATGGCCCAAACCCAAGAGCAAGAGGGTACATTGTAATCATGTGAAGCCAATCTTAAAAGATCTAGCTATTGGTTGAAGCACACGAAGAGGTAGCTGCCGCAGACGGAAGTTGGTGTAATATCTGAAGAAGAGGGAAAGGAAACCAGCTCGATATTGGGCAAGTAGGTCAAGCTTTGAGGTCAGATTGGGGGAGCTGACAAGCCGGATTGTTTTAGAGTCGAGCCTGTCAGGTATGTAGAGCTAGAACTACCCCATATAGAAGAGCAGTATCCCATACCAAAGTGTGTGTCTGACGCTCTCAGACCCCACATGACAACATAGATCACACGTCACATTAGTGATCCTGAGAATGAGGTATGGGCTCATGATAGTGCTTATCATAGACGTACGGCGGAGGGTATGGGTGCAAAATGAGGAGGAATGCCATCTGATCCACAGGCCTTGCTTTTGTCAAGACAGTAGTTGTCTAGACTTTGAAGCATAAATGTGAAACCCGGGTTTACAAAGGTCAGAATAGGTCAAAAGTAAGTGCAGGAGAGATGGACAACTTTTGTTGTACAATTAGAGTTAGGAGGATTGACAAAATGAAGAATGATTAAGTGAGAAGGATATGGGATGTAAAATAATGATTAGAAAAAAGGCTTAAGATGGTATGACCATGATGAGTGTATGGCACATGGCAGGATGGTCATAAAGATATACATTAGTACAGTAGAAGGTAGATAACAAATATGTAGACCACAGAAAATGTAGATAGATACAGAAAAAGAAATAATTAGGGATAGGAATATTTCAGTTGCAGATAAATGAGTAGAGAATGGAAGTAATTAAAGAATTTTCTGTATGAAGGTGGTGCGCATGGAGATGATCTTACTTGGTGAATCAGCTTAATGTGCGGAGGGGGAAAGGTAAGAAGCTTTTATGTAACTTTGAGAGTTCATGTTTCACTTTATCACTGGACATGGGTGGAGGATGTGTATGATTAATGTCAGTGGCTGTCTGTATTTCACCCTTCATATAGAACTGAGAATGGAGTTACCAATGATGTAGATAAATATATCACCACCACCTATACTAATTTACACCACATATTACACACAAGGCCAGCGATAATTACAATGTAAGACAAACGAAGGTCATTCTTATTGTTATACGCTAGCAGACTAGTAGAAGACTAACAGACATACAGTTGGTAAGTTCAAATTCTATGGTTACCCAGTGATATACTAGCATAGGGCAACAAACCGAAGAGAAGGGTGAACATTAAAGTTGCAATACTGTATATTACCAAATCTGGCAACCCGAGGCTGAGCGGTTGCCGGGTCTTGGAGTTTCCCAAATCTGGGTACCAATATTGCCGAGAGGACCTTAGAGTGGATCAAATGAATCATAACAACATGTGGACTTCTCACAATAAGTTTAAGTTTTAAGAAACACGATAACTGCTCTTATTTACAACATATACTTACCAAACGTACATGTTCCTGATCCCAGACTGTACAAGTAGACTAAAGTAGCGGTGGGTGATTAATTAGTCTAAGTGCTGGGGGTGGTACCTGGCTCAATTGAGGTTGAAAGTAAGTAAACATGAGCGTCATCTTGCTGTGATGAGGATGGTTCCTCAGGAGAGATAAGAGGCAGTTTCTTTATATCTCATCCATTATAAGAGATAGTCTGGACGGGTTTTGATGACTGAAATTCTCCTCAGGCTCAGGAGCATAAAGCAAAGGTATTGGTGAAGTGCTTTCTGTACCTGGTTGTGTACAAGGTTTGATATAGACAGATAAGGGTAAGCAGTTACATGGAAACTAGCTAAAGTGCTGGGAGTTTTACTGTGCACCAGAGGTGTATCCAGGGAGGGGAGGGACAGTGGGAGGGGGGGGGAGACTACCCCCTACCTTAATCTTTGGATTATACAATAAACTTACAAAATGATGATCTATATTTCTTACAATTTTCCTAATCCTTTTAGTTCCTCAAAAGGAAAAATGAATTTATTCCTATGTAAACTGTTTCAGCAATTTACACTTTTGACAAATTATGCAAACATGTCCAATTTACCTTCATCCTGAAACACTAACATATAATTAAAATAAAATTTTATCTGAAAGCATGTCAATTTAAGTCATCGAATAAAATTCCCTTGATCATAACTATAAACTATTTAATGTTATCATATACCATAGTTTACATTCATTCAGAAATGGTTGCTGGACTCATAATACACTTACTTTTCTGCAACAGCTGTTTTTAGTCATGAGAATCTGACTGATGTTAGTGATTAAATCTAATATCCAAATAATTCAAAACATACTGTTTTCTAAGATACAATGTGTTTTTACATGCCACTCTTGTTTTGAGCTGTTCATTAGTATTTTGTTTAATTCATATTTTGCCCTCAACCCCTTGACTAAATCCTGGATATGTGCCTGTTGAGCACCAATACCCTCAGAAGTGTCAAATCTGGGGAACTGCAAGTTTTTGGAAAACCAGATTTAAGCATGAGTGTAGTGGTTTTCTATGGTACTTGTAAATGGGTTCAAGGCCTTCTGTTGCTTAAAATTACTCAACAATCTAATTAAAAGAAAGTTTATCATAATGGCTGTACATTGCCCTGCAAAAGAAATGCAGTTCACTTTCTTAATCACAAAGATAGTGCTGAGCTCTCTGTAACAAAGAGTCAGTTTTTGGTTATGTTTGATGCGCCTAACAGTTAATATCTATCTATCCATATCTCTGATGTCCATTCCCTTTAGAAGTCCCCAACAGAGGAGTGCCATGGCAAAAGTGTCTCCAATTATCCCTGACCTTACATGCCTCCTTCACATATACTCTTCCATGCATTATTCTCCCTTTTCTCTCCAGTACTTTACCACTCTATTTCCCCATGTCATAGGTGGTCTTCTTCTTACACCAACCCCTTTAATAATATTATCATGCACTCCTTGTAAACTCCGCATCTTGCATTCTTTCCACATGCCCAAACCACCTCAAAGTATTATGTTTCATCCACTCTACAGTTAACAGTTACTTGAATGTTATACTTATCAAAAGATAAAAAGGCAATAATCAGATCCAAAGCTTGTTCTATGTGATATTTACTATTGTAACTTCACATTCCCTAAAGGCATTTGAATTTCAATGCAAATATGAAGTACTTAAATGGGTAATTAAATAACTCATACTTCACATTTTTCTTTATTCTAGTCTTTAAAAGAAATGATAAAAGACACTTGAATAAAGATTACATATTAGGTTATTTTGTAACTTAATCATTTTATATAACAGATTTTAGTTAAAGAAGTCCTAATATTTCTCTTGCAAGGATAATGCATAATTCAACATAACCAAATATTCTTATTACAGTATTAGGAACTTGTTTGCAAGGCATTGAAAATTCTGGAAACTGATTACTTTGTCATTATCCAAAACAGACCATCCTAATATCTTCCAGTTACTAAATGTTTTCAGGACACAAAATTTAAACATGGTAGGAAATTTTCAAAATCAGTTTTCCCTAAACACACCAATCACTGTGTAAGAAAAGACTGTGAATATGTAAATATATATAAAGTTCATTCATTTCTCAAGAAATAATATTAGGCTATCAAAACATATCCTTACTCTTACAAGAGTAAGGTATCACAATAAAACAAGAACAAAAACAATCTATTACTTTCTATATGATGTAAGGGAACAAGAGCTTTCATGGGTGGCAAACCACTCTTAAATCTAGACTGGAACGAGACTTCCTCAGACCAAACAGATGGTATGTTATCATTCACTGGTTGCATTATTAATATTCTATAACAAGGTGGACTCAAAACTCACTAAAATGTACTAATGGACCTATATATTTTCAGTACTATGGAAGTTCTCATTTGTGTTAAAATATAAAATGCAACAGTTGTCACAGAGGCCTATCAAAAGTTGCAGATAAAAACTCAAGTCACTTTAAAGATATAAATACAGAGACATATATGTTCAATATGTTAAATAAATTTTAGTGTCTGATAACCTTACCATCGTAAGACAGATTTTTACCATCACACCAAGTAGCTTTTGTGAAGAGAACCAAACATTCACAAAAGTTTCAAAGCATCATTTACAAAAGCATTTAATTTTAAGTGAAAATTTTGTCTAATAATAATCTATTAGGTCTAGAAGTTGCAGCATATCAAAATTATAAAATAAGAAATTAACTGTGCTAAAATACCTTCTACATGGTGTTGCATTTTGGTACAGTAATGAGATAAATGTTCTCATGTCCAAAACCTATCCTCCTGAGAATCTATTTATTTTGCATGACCATTAATAAAAGAAATTAATGAATAAGATTATTCAATATCAAATGAGACTGGTGGAACTGAGCTGCCACATTTGGAAAGATGCAAAAATCTTGTCACACATATAAGTTTTTTCCATTTATTTATTTATTTTATTTTACTTGACTTCTGTTTCCCGCGTAAGCGAGGTAGTGCCAGGAAACAGACGAAGAAAGACCCATCCCCCACATACACACATATATACATACATGCACATATATGCACAGTACA
>JAYMFT010000017.1:11801-37608 GCA_038088735.1 Panulirus argus | reverse complement strand
CAGGTTCGAGATTCATACAGATGCTCATAATGTTTCATAACCCGTCGTGCTCAGTGGTCGTCCCGTCGTGCTCAAGGGTCGTCCCGTCGTGTTCAAGGGTCGCACCGTCGTGCTTAAGGGTCGTACCGTCGGGCTAAAGGGTCGTATTGTTGTGCTTAAGAGTCGTACCGTCGGACTCAAGGATCTTACCGTCTAACTCAAGGGTCGTATGATCCAAGAGCGTAACTCTTATATACGAACCCTTTCGGCGGTACGACCGTTGTAACGCGATTGTCGCACCGTCGACCCTTGAGCACAACGGAGTGACCCCTGAAGCAGTACATCACGACCCTTGAAGCACGACAGCACGACCCTTCGGGGCTTTACCACGACGCTACATTAAGTATCAAAGTGGCGGTCGTTCTGTAGGGCAACACACACACACACACACACACATTTTGTGTTGCGTCAAGTGTTCTCCATTGAATTCGTCTTGTATTACCACATCTTTGTTTTGCGTTATATAGATTGAAGATCTTGTTTGATGTACATTCTTCGATCCAGTGAGCCTTCTGATTCGCCAGCGTCTTAACGCAAAACCATTTTGGTTTATCTTTTGGTATTTCGTTCTGTTTAAGGACTCGTTATAAACGTTTACCGTGTTGTGGAAATGCAGTGCAAGAATTTACGAGTGTGGAGGTGCGATTGTGGTTTGGTTGGTGAGTGATTTATGATACAAATGGATTTAATTTTAAGAAAATTGTGTTATTGTGATATTTTGGGATTTCTATGCTCCTGCTGTCGTTGTTGGCTCGGGTTATAGTCGGGAGGTTTACACCAGATCCGTGCAACAATGCCTGGCGTGTGTTCTTATGCGTGTTTCTTTCTTTTCGTTTTCCAGAGGACACCCCGAGGCGGCGGCGGCGGCGCGGTCCGGTGTCGCCCGTGGGTGGCGGAGGCCTGCCCGTAGCAGGCGCCGAGCCCCTAAAGACGCCGGAGGTGGTGCGTCATGTGGTGTCGCGCCTCACGCCCCCAGCCAGCCCTCCCGCACAGCCCTCACCCCCGCCCTCGCGTCGCCATCAGTCCCCACAGCCCACCACCAGCGCCCCACCGCCCCACACCTTCCAGCCCATCCAGCCCGCCCTGCCCCAGGACACCGCGCCCCACTCCGCGCCATCCACCCTCGACTCCCGCTCGCGCTTCGCGCAGGATGGTGGCGAGTCCCGCGCCGCTGACGGTCGGCGAGTGACCAGCGCGAACGAGGACCGTCGGGAAGGCGAAGAAGGGAGCGTGCGGAAGGTGCCGCCCAAGTTGGCGCCTCTTCGAAAGCCCGAGATCCCCGACGTTCTGCGGCCGAAGGAGACGACCACCCTCGCCTCCCCGGGTGTGGTCAACACCCCGCCGAGCTCGAGGCCGTCCTCCGTCGTGATCGAGAAGCCGCCCCTCGCGCCTGAGGGGCTCCGGCCCGCCGCCCTCCGGTCTTCCCTGCGGAAACCGACGGACACCGGCACTTGTTTTATGGCCGCGCGGAGGGAGAAGCGCGACGAGACGAAGCCCGAAAATATCTTCCGAGAGCTCCAGCAGCAGCAGCAGCAGCAGCAACAGCGGCCCAGGAAGGCTGGCGACAGGCTCTCGAAGTCAGATATGAACCTGAAGATCGAATCCAGTTATTGCGCGAAGCAGGGCGAGCCCCTGACCTCAGGGGGGTCGGACGTCGAGGCGTCCGCGGCCTCTTCCCCAACCATATCCACTTCCGGCACGACGGTCAACTCTCCGGACGACCCGATGGGCAACCGCCTGGAGGCGCTGACGGCCCGCGCCAGAGAGACGATAGACCGGGCGGACCGCCTTGCCGAAGACAGCCCGCCCCCGCCCCCGGAGACCAGCCCCCCAGAGGACAGCGCCGACAGCGTGGTGCACGAGTGCGAGGAGTACCTCACCGTCAACGCGAGTCGGAAAGAGTCCTCCTCCGCCAGCGGTGGCGTGCGGCCGCGGGACATGGGTGCCGCCGAGACCCGCGCCGACAAGCTGCAAGCCCCAACGACCATGAAGGGCGTCGTGTCCGACACGGGTCAGAAAAACTGGGTCGGGGGCTCTGAAGGACGTGGTAAAGAAAGTAAGCGGTTGGCTATGGAAAAAGAAATGAGCAGAGAGAAGCGCGATCCTAGCCAAGCAGCAGCACCGGAAAAGATAACTGCTGCCTCCGCAGTGCCTTCAGGGCCCCCGGACCACGGTGCCTCGAACAGCGACGGCGTTAATCTGCCGCCCGAAGAGGTGGCGCACGGCGTTCGGCAGGAGGGTTACGATGATGAAGACCTGGGGTCTCCCGACTCTTCGCTCAGAAGGAGCCCTGAGCAGCGCGGCAGCAAACGGAGCTCGAGACGCTGCTCTCTGGATGGAGATACCCCGCGCACGAGCTCTCCCGACCCTCAGTCCATACTCAAGCGGCGTTCCTCTCGCGAAGACGTCGCAGTCGATCGTCCGACAACGCCGGAGCCACACAGTATACTGAAGCGCAAAACCAGCTCACGCACATCGAGCATCGACACGTTGGAGGGAGAACCAAGACCCATCCTGAAAAAGAAGAGTAGCGTGGAAGAGCTGGACCACTTCGAGCCGAGACCCATCCTGAAGAAGAAGTCGTCCACTGACGATGAGCTGGACGACAGACCCCGGTCAATCCTCAAGGGTGGGCGCAGCAGAGAGGACCTCGACCGCGCGGAAGGTGTCATATCGCCGAATCCAATCCTGAAAAGGTCGCCGCGTTGTGACAGTGAGGGAGAAGGTGAGTTGCGACCAATTCTCAAGAGGCGAGACACGACCGACGGCGTCAGGCTCAGACTCCACGTCTCCGACGGGGAGGACGTGGACGGCGATGTGCCGAGCGTGAGGGTGAGGAGTGACTCTGCCCCCGAGGCTGTGATACGTATAAGAGGGCGCTCACCTCCTGCACCATCAGCTACTCCCACGCACGGGATATTAAAGAAACGTGGAGCGCATTCGCCCGGCCGTTTCGATCAGATGGACAGTGAACTGGGAGCTATTCTCCGCTCTCGGCGATCAGTCGGTCCCGATGAGAATGATGCCGAGAACAGTGCGCCAAATCGCCCCGTCAGCCCTTCCTTGGTGGCCTTGATCAGGAGAGAGGACTCCTGTGCTCGATCAGGCGAACGGCCACTGAGTGTGGCTGAGAGAGTCGCTGGCATGGAAGCTGCACGACAGGAACCTCCTCCTCCTCCCCATCAGCGCTCCCCTACTCCGACCCGAAGCCCAGGTGCCAGGCCCAAGGTCACGCCGTCCTTCCTTGAACGCCCTCCAACGCCCAATGAGAGGGAGAGGTAGGTCGAGAAATGTTGATACCAGACTGGTAGTGCTCGACAGTTATGACTATATGGAGATAGTGGAGTAAGCTTTCTTATCATTTAAAGAATAAGATGTGATGTAGTTATAGTTTTTATGTATGATATTTTTGTAAAGTACATCACATTTAACTCAGACTTTCAACAGATTTGCAGATCAAAAGGTAACTTAAGTAATGACCGATTTGTAAAGTACCGGGAGGGAGTTTTTCCCCACATGGGGCCCTATCTCTTGAACAGTGTGGGCATAGTTATATAACTCTAGTTCAGATCCGATTATCTACATAAAGTGCCATTTTGCAAGTTTTTACAAATTCATCATTGCTGATATCAAGAGATCTCAAAGATCAAAATATAGTTTTAGTAGGTAGCTAAAGTCTGATTAGTGTTGACTGGTTAAGTTCTACTTTTTAGTCACAAATGCATTTTAATGTTAAAAATCAGTGTCTGTGTTCAGTATGTAAATTACTTCAAAAGCTGGACTTTTTCGGTATTTTTGCCTTCATCTTTACAGAACATTACCTTATTGAGCCGATTTAATGTACAGGACAAAGTATCCTTGGGTGTAAGGTAACCCACTCATTTCAGTCAGAAAATGCCTGAATTGTGTATAGAGTTGGGGTCATGAAAATTCCTCTGTATGCACTGCTTATTATGTAGTAGATAACAGAAATTTCTCTAGTATGAATTAACTGTTTTAGGAATAAGAATGAAATCTGACACAACACCAAACAGTAAAGAGGCCTGGATTCCATTGTACCATTATGAAATATACAAAATTTGTTCATTTGAAAAAAGAATTTGGTATTTCTAGTACAGTGTGATATGTGCTTTCCAGGGATAATAGAAGAAACAGTGCCTTTGGCCTGGTAGCGGATCCCTCTCCCAGTGACAGTGTAGAAGCCATCAATGAAGCTTTCTTGGACCGTCCAGTAGTTGAAGCTTACAACAATGCCATGTCTCCTGGCTGTGACACCACCCCAGACACCCCTTCATCAGTATCACAAAAAGCTGCCTTCTTTGCACAAGTAAGGACATTATATAGGTTATACATTGTGTTCAATTTTCATTTCACTAAATTCAGGCATACCTAATGAAGAATTTGTGTGTTCATAGCTGAATCCTGACACTTTTCAAGCAGTACCCAACTCTTCTCTAACTCTGCGACAAACTATACTATGAATTTATATCAGAGCACGATGTACTTTATATTGATAATCATGGTCTGAGGCATTTAGGTGTTTATTGTTTTTCTCTCATGCAAGTTACATTTTCATGTCACTGTGTGTTTTATCTTTACATCTTTTGTCATCAAATTCTTTACTTACAATGTTGTTTCTTGCATCATTACAGTGAGTTTGAACTTTAAGTACATCTTGAATATCATCCATCTTTTTCAAGATAGAAACTGGGATTGATTTTTGACTGCTTGTACTTGCTCATGATTAAATTATCTCATCTATCAAATTATTTGAAAAAAGTCTCTGAGCTGGTTTGATGAAGCCATAAACTCCTGTTCCTCTTCCTTTTCCTTTTCATTATGCATCCATATCTCACTTTATGTGAGTCAAAATTATTTTTGATGATTTTTTAGTGTACAATGTAAATGGGGCACTTCTGGATAATATGGTGTGCTGTTTATCATGCTTTTGAGAATGCTTATATGCATCTTTCATTGTCAGTTTTGAAAGTTGATTTTGATTTTAAGAAAGTTCTCTCTGGGCCTACCTTTTAGTGATTTATTCTTGGACATATGTCATCTATTTGCTTGCCGGGCAAAGAGGGCTTGCAATGGGCTTATATAGTATGCTTGTGGGTTTAATTTTGTATACTGCATTGAGTGTCATTTGCTAACTGCTGATTTATGGTCATGGTCTGTGATTGGCCTCTATACACAATTTTTTTTAAGCTAAAAAGGAGCCTCTCTGAGCTCAAGACCTATTTGCCATCTTAGTTCATCATCGCATTGTCTGCAGCTTGGTATTTTAAGTCTAACATGGGCAGCATAGTGAGTATTGTATGAAGCCAGAATAATATGTGAACATACACAAAGGTGTTCCTCTGTCAGGAGAAATGCCCACTTTGACCTTACTTTCCTTAGCAGCTGTAAATCCCTTAAATGCGCATAGATTTATGACAGTTTGTGTATCTGGTTGTGAACCAATTTCTGTTTGCAAATGTCATTTTGGGGCCCAAGTAAAACTTCATGATGATCATCATCACATCACTGTATATCACTGCTTTCCCTCACAATTTCTTCTTTCATCCCATGTCACTGCACGTTTATGTTTGCGATTGCCAGATGCATGCTCTGATAAACATTTTTCCACTGTGATGTTTGAAGGATAACTGACTGTTGTGAAATTTCTGAGGGTGAATTATGACCGTTGTTGTCATATGGTATTTGTATATGGCTCAGAGACACTCCAGAATATGTGAAATAGGGTGATGAACAGAAGCCCATATGTCATACATGTTTAGGACTGTGGTTCCATGTATATTAGGTTTGTGTGTTGGACTGAAAGAGTTACAAGTCTTCTGGAGGCTGATGTAGTCAAGAGAGCTGTTGTCAGTGCTGATACCAAGGGTAGAGTCGTCAACATACTTTCATCAACCACATCCATGAGGATATTACATGGAAGGAAGGTTGATTGATTTTGCAATTACCATCTCTACCACTATTGTGTACCCCATGCTCATTTTGTTAATGTTAGTGCAGAAGGAATACAGAAGCCCCAAAGGGTCTTTGTTAGACACTAGTATGGAGATAATAATGACATAAGTTGTTATGAACTTGGTTCAGTGCCTAAGCTTACAGTCTTCCCATATTGTAAACTCATCAGCTAGTGCAAAAGTGGATACAATCTCAGAATTTCGGTAATATTATTGAAGCATTAGCAATATGGTATTGTGCCATTTCTTGTAGAGTTTGTTTAGATGTATCCCTAAAGGTACTGTTTTCCTGTCATGTAAGACATAGTGTTTTAATTCATGTCCATATCTCTGTCCACAAACTTTACAGTTCATATGATATGCATCTCCAGTAGTACCTTCAGCCAAGCATTAATCTAACAGTAACATTTTGTAGTATACTAATCTTGTTACTTTCTCAGTACATATGTTGTAACACACTATACTGTGATGGAAAGTGGATGTACAAGGGTCTCATCTTAGTGGCCTGTGTGATGTCACACATGAGGAACTGAAAAGTGATGGCCCTCTGGAAGCAAAGATTAGCGATTTTTTCTTAAATCATATTATGTATTGGAAATTATCTAAAGTATCTTTAGTATTTGTTTTGAAACAAATAAGGTCCATATTTACCTTACTTGTGTTGCCTGGGGTGAGTGACATGGTGTTAGAAAATTTATTTGTGTATTTTTGATAAAATGGTAAGTGAAATAGTACTCTTAACGTGGAGGTGTTTTTCCTTATTACCAAATCTCTGAAGCTGAGATAGACATTGAGATGAAATAAACTTTTTGTGTATAATGAAGTGGCTTAATGCCACAATACTTTTGAAAAGGATAATCTCTTTAAGGGCATGTTTGTGGTATACATTATCATCTTGACTATTCAACTTTTTCAGTTGGAGCGTGAGAAAGCCCTATCTGAGAGCACTCCAGCCATTCCTAGTCGTAGTACCCGTTTCAGTAGCAGGAGAGACCGTGGATCTAGGTAGATATATATTCAAATTTTATATATATGTGTGTGTGAGAGATAGAGGGAGTGCTGCAGGATCCCCATAGAGGTAAAAGGGATGACTCCTGGGACAGGAAGTAAGAGTATATATATATATATATATATATATATATTCTTTTCTTGCCATTTCCTGTAACAGCAAGGTATTGCTAGGAACAGATGAAGGAAGGGTGTCATTCACTCACATCCATTCTCTAGCTGTCATGTTTAATGCAATGAACCTGGAACCCCCTTTCCACAACCAGGTCCTGCAGACCTTTCCTTGGCTTTCCCCAGCTGCTTCATATGCCCTTGTCCAGTCCATTGACAATACATCACCCCCTGTATGCCACTTTGCTTCAGTTCACTCAATCCCATGCATGCCTTTCACTTTCCCATATGTTCAGTCTCCAAGCACTCAAAATCTTATTCATTCGATCCTTCTGTCTCCAATATAGTCACCTCTTTCTCCTTGTCCCTTTTACCTTTGACACATATTCTCTTGTCAATTACTCTTCACTCATTCTCTCCATATGTTCAAGCCCTTTCATTTTACCTTTCTATGCTCTTTCAACCATACTCTTCTTATTACCACACCTCTCTCTCTCCTTTCTCGTTCAGTCAACCCTCCTCACATCAAATCATCCTCAAACAGTAAATTTCCAAGACATTCACCTTCTTCCTTACATTTTCATCTTCAGCCCATGCCTCACATCCATACAGCACTCTTGGGTTTACTCTACCCTCAAACATACTCATTTTCACCTTCCCAATTGGTGACCTATTTTTCCACACATTCCTCTGTGCTCTCAAAAACTTCACCCCCTCACCCACCCATGACCCACCTCAGCTTCCATGGTTTCATTTGCTGCCACATCCACTACCAGGCATGTGAAACCCTTCACTTCCTCTACATTTTCTGCTCTCAGACTTGCACCCAACTCTCTCCTTGAACTGCTAAACCTAATAAACTTTCTTTTATTTACAATTACTCTCAAATTTCTCCTTTCACACACCCTCCCACACTCAGACACCAACTTTTGTAGTGTCGCACTCAAATCTGCTGCCTGCTGCGGGTCATCAACATACAACATATAACTTACCTCCCAGGCTCTTTCACCCCAACAAACTGCCCTTCTCTCCAAGGCCCTTACATTTACCTACCTCACATCCCCATCCATAAACAAATGTAACATCCATGGTGACATCTCACACCCTTGCCACAGACCCACCCTCACCTGTAACCACTCACCCTCCTCTCTTTCTACTTGCACACACACCTTTCTCTCATGATAAAAATTCCTCATTGCTTTTGAAAGCTTTCCTTCCACATCATATGTTCATGAAATCTTCCTCAAAGCATCTCTATCAACCCAGTCATGTGCATTCTCCGGATCCATGAATGCCACTTACAAATCTCTATCTAAGTACATTTCACACACATTCTTCAAAGCAAACAGTTGATCAACATCCTCTGCCACTCCTAAAACCACATTGCTCTTCCCCAATCTGATGCTTTGTGCATGCCGCCACCCTTTCAATCACCATTTTTCATCCACTTACTAGATACTCTCAGTCTATATCTCTGAAGCCTGTTCCTTTCAGAAGCTCAACAAACTTATGCATCTTTAATTAGAACACTCCCCTTTATCCCCATTGCCTTTATACACTGGTACTCTACATGCATTCTGCCAAGTCTCAGGTACCTCACCTTGAACCATACATACATTGAAAAAGATAATTAGCCAATCAACAACACAGTCACCCTCTTTCTTAAGAAACTGAACAGTCATCCCATCCTTTCCAGCTGCCCTACCACATTTTACCTTATGTAAAGCTTTCACCACCTTTTTGCACCATACCACTTACCATAACTCTCTCACTTCACAAACTACCCTCCCTACCTTCCCACCTAAACACCTTACATCTGCCACCCTATCATAAACACATTAAGCAGTCCTTCAGAGTACTCACTCTATCTCCTTTTCATCTTGTTTTTCTCTTCTACATCAACCAATCACTTGCACTTGCTTTCCTGCAGATGATACCCTTACACCTCTTTTTTTCCTTTTTCTAGCAAATTAACTTCCTCATCCTACCACTCACTATCCTTTCAAACTTGTCCACCTTCCATCTTCCGCATGCCACACACTTCCCCTGCACATGTAAGCAGTGCTCTCCTAAATATCTCCCATTCTTCAACCACTCTACTTACTTCATTTATTCTCTCTATTTGCCATTCTACACTGAATGTCTCCTGTTATCTCTTTACACAAGACTGTTTTCCAAGTTCACTTTCTTCTGCCACTCTGTTCCCACAGGTATCATTTTCTCATTTCCAAAGTATCTAAAAGCCTTTGCCCTCTAATCCACCAAATGATAATCAGATATCCCACCAGGCCCCACACAGCATATTCATATCTGGGAGTTTCTTCTTTGCACACTTGTCATTTAGTACATAATCCAGTAAAGTCCATTTTTCCATCATCCCTTCATACCCATATATACTTATGTATGTCCATAATTTTAAACCAGTTATTTCCAGTCACTCTTCTTTTTTCAGCATGCTACTTCTTAAGCTGCTCAACATTTTTATTTGCAACACAGTGTACCCCATGCCCTTCAGTTATACTTTCAACTGCCTCTTTACCTACTCTTACAGTGAAATCACCCATCACTAACACTCAGTCCTTTGCATCAAAACTGCTAACACAGTCACTCAGCTCTTCTCAAACCACTCCCCTCTCTTCATTAGTCCTCTCATTTCTAGGTGCATGAGTGCTAATAATAACTCACCTCTCATAATCCACTTTCATTTTTACCCACATCAATCTGGGGCTGATTTCCATACACTCTTTCACACATTTCCACAACACCTCCTTTAGCAGCGGTCCTTGGCTGTTGCCCTCACACTAAATTATCCCTGACTTTGCCTTAAGACATTCCCAAACTAATCTTCCCCTTTATCCTTAAGCTTTGTTCCACTCAAAGTTAGAACATCCAGGTTTCTTTCTCTCTCCAAACATACTACTTATCTCTCCCTTCTCACCTTAGTTACATCCACACACATTGACACCCTAGTCTGAGCCTTCAAGGAAAATGAGCACTCCTTGCCTGGCTCTTTCTTCTGTTTCAGCTTTTAGAGATTAGAATGCATACACATGGTGAATGTTCTTCAGGAACTAAATTGTCATGCAAATTAATTCTCATTGATATTTTGTCCATTTTGATATACTGCATGTTTGTCAATATTGTTGTAGTGGTGTTTAAACAAATGATAGTATACTGAATTTTTTTCTAGAGAAGTAATAAGTTTTCATGTCATTTCCTAGATTTGAGCAGATAGCGAACTTCTTTGAAATGTAAGACAACGGTATTTTCTGTGCAGTTATGGTAGATATTTTAAAGTAGTCATATCCATTACTGTATTTTCCTTATGGCACTCACTAGGTGAAAATGAATTAGCAATGTTCTTTACTTTCACTGGTATAAGTACGTGGTAGATGATACAACTGTGTAACATAAGGCTCTGTAAGAAAGCAAGTCACACTCATTTCTGGGCTTCTGCCACCATCATATCACGAAAATAGATGCTTACACATGCAATTTATTAGTTGCTGCACGTGTTTCAATGCACATGTAATTTAATGTAGTACTTTATGTATGCTTAAAGGTATTCAGAATTTAATTGCTTGTTTTGATAATTGTTCCAGTCTCACAAAGCATATCAGACATTTTTGGGGCTATATTTTATTTTGTTATTACTGAATATTGTGAAATGAATATAGATTAGAAATCAAATTCTATTCCAGCAGACATGAGAAAGTAGACAGAGTATATTTCATAATGAAATTGCATCTCCATTCTAAAATTTCATAGATATTTAATTCAAGTTCCATGCTAGTAAATTTTTATCAATAAGTGTTTTTTTCTTAATATTTTCATATTGTCTGACAGGCATGCAACACAGCCTGTAACAGATGATGAGGTGAGTCAAGCGGCTAGGCTAGCTGATGCCTCAGACTCTGCCTCAGCCTCCCATGACTCAGACTCCACACCTCAACGGAGAGACTCACGTGAGTATTGTTGAAATACTTCTGAGGCTTGATGTGTTGGAAAGAAATGTGACAAATTCTTATGCTTCTGAATAAGTAGATTGTGCCATTATGCACAAGTGAAGTAGAATTATAAGTAAGGAGGTGTCACACTTTCACACCAACCCACATGCTCTAGTTGTAATGGTCATCAATGATCAGTGAAAAGCTTGAGATCTGACTGCATGTGCATGTATTGTCATAGGCCGCCGGGCAAACACTAGCCACAGTGCTATGCCACGGCCGCTAACACTAGCCATAATGTCATGATTTACTGACAGAATGAAGCTGATGTCACTGGCTGATACCACTGTGCACTCCAAGGCACATTATATGATTTTAAACTTATCATAGCATATACAGTTTAGAATTTCTCCATATATTTACAGTTTTTTCAGTTCAAAATTGTTCTGCATAGTTATGACACTTGTCTAAACTTATTACTAAAAAGAAAAGTGTATCAGAACAACTGTTGCATGTTTCTTTGGTCTTGTATGATTTTGGACACTAGCACACATTTCACAGACGTAGATATAACTTAAACAGATTAATTTGACCATAAATTGGATTAAAGCCAGAAGTAAAGGCAGGAAACAATAAATGCTCCTAACTTTTAGAGAATGGCTTTAACATCAGTGTGGTTCATTTGGTCATTCCCAGAATAGCCACTGTCATGTTTGAATGAATCGTGTTGCTGAAAAGCCTTGTATCTGCCTAACCCCAACCTTGATGTTAACTTGCCTAACCTCGTGTCCCTTGACCTATCATGGCCTGATCTGAACTTCTGTGCTCCACTAACCAGTGCCATGGAAGAGTGGCACACATGGAGACTCTAGTATCAGTCACAACAGCATAAACAAGAATGGCAGCAGTAACAGTGTGGGTGCCCGTGTGGCCCTTTGGACAAAGAGGCTGGAGGAGGAGCGTTCAGCAGCTCCACCTCTTGATGGTGCTCAGGCCATACGACGTCGTTCCCGTTCTGCACGCTTCAAGACACAGCCGGTGACAATGGAGGAGGTGGCCCATGCACATGCTCTTAACAGCCAGGCCGTCAGCACCCCCACAGGAACCCCTGAGGAACAGGAAATAGGTACTAACAAGCACCCACCCCTCACCCCCAACAAGATAGAATGGTGGCTTTTGATACATATTCTACTAGTGTTTTGAAACAGCACCTGAATTATCCTTTAAAACTAAAGTCCATTCCACTTAACATTTACAGATAATAAGATAGGTCCTTGTTTAAGAATGTTTTCAAGTGCTGTTTCAAAATAGAAAGTAGAATTGCATGTTAAAGATTTTGAGCATTATTATGCATGGTAATCATAGTTAACCATAATACTTTTATGAATATGACTGAACATGTACACACCCTCTTTAATTTCCACTGACATTTTGTTCAACATATGTGTAATGACAGTGCATTATGTGAGTGCATGAATCAATGTTTCTGAAAGTTGTTTGATTCATAGTTAAGAATATATGATTTTCATTTGAGTTTCTGTGTCAAGTTTGGCCAGAAATTTTTGGTTGCTCTCTTTTAATAAGTACAAAGAGGACTTACATCCTTATATCGTCTGTGGTTTCACTATACAGGTATCCCCAGCTTCATGGCACCTTGTTTACCAGAATTTTGCTGTATCAGAACGTTTAAACTTGAAAACCAATTAATTTACCAAGAAGCTAAAACTTACTGCAATGGGATTATGAATTTTTGATTTATCAATTTCTGTGTATCTGTAGAAAACTGAAAAAGAAATTCATAAGATTTTGTTTGGTTAGTAATAAAAGAAGAACAAAAGAAACCAATAGCCCACTAAACTTCAATATTGTCATTAATGTAGCCCGGTCCCAGTTTGATGGGTTGAATCAGGTAAATAGAACTTCACTCAAATACTGAAAGACTGAGGCAGATGATCCTACTGCCCTTAGCTCTTCCTCCCAGTAACTTCATCAAAACCTGCATTAAAACTGGTAGCCACAGTCTGTGGTAAGTGTTGAAAACGTTACCTTAATTAAAATTTTTGTACCTTATGTTAATCACATATTTGTATTAGAATATAAAAGAATTATCAGAATTATGTCATTTGTGCCTTTGAACAAGGTTTTTCAAAAAAGAAAATTATATTGTGTCTTTGGTCCCAAATTTTTTCAGCAAGAATGCATCTCCAATTAAATGATGGGGGTCCAAGGGAAGATGAATTTCACTAACCGGAATTTCAAGAAGATATCCAGTTCGTCAAGCAGGGGGGATACCTGTGGTGAACTTATGAATATTACATGATTCTAAGAATTGACCACATTCATTTGAAAGTATTTATGAAATCTCAGCAGATATCAAGTTGTAGCAATAAAAAAAAAACTGCATGTCTGTAGAATAGGATATTCAGTCATTTATCCAAAACACTCCTCATTATATCGTAACTTACAGTACCATATTCCCCTTGATATCTAGAAGTTGTACATAGTAGTATCTACAATTTCAGTAAAACGTAAGATTTCTTTAAGGTCTCAACTTTATTGATATATATTTATATATATATACATATAGTGTGTGTGTGTGTGTTTGCTACACCTGCAAGAGATTACACTGTGAGTGAAAAGTCACCTTTAGCAAGGCAGTATCATTAAGAGTGTAGTCTCTACAAAGAGCATTCCATTCCAAACAAGTCTGTATTTCCCCACTACTGGAAGTAGTGCAGCCTTAGGCTGCAGGAGAATTTAGAAAGGTCCTGGGTACTACTAGGACTCTTTCATAAAAATTGTTCCTGGGGTACTTGCAAGCAAGTGAGTAAATAACTATATGCATATATATGCATATGTGGCATTCCCAGACTCCACCTGCTTGTGGTTACTCAGCAAGTGAAAAGTCACCTTTGGCAAATCTTGATCATTGTCAGCGTTAGTGTGGTAGTGCCAGAGACAGATGGAGAATTGGGTTCATTCACTCACAGCCATTCTCAAGTTGTCAGGTATAATGCACCGAAACCAGAGTCTTCTATTTACAACAAGGCCCCACAGACCTTTTTATGGGTTCCTCTGGTTCAACCCAGGGGCTGTTGCAGCTCCAGTGCTATGTTACAATCAGTATCAGGGAAAGATGGACTCCTTTGGAACGAGAAGTTTGATTAGATTGTGCTCTAGTGGCACAACCTCACCAATGGTGACTTTTCACATGTGGTGAAACCACAGATGGGCAGAGTCCAGTAAAGCCTTTTGTATATATATATATGTATATATATATATTTTCTTTATGTTACATAACCCCAGGAACCCTTCTTTAAGGGATCCTGCAGCTTCAAGGCAGTGCTACTGTCAGTAGGAGGAGAGGATGGACTCTGTTAGAGTGAGAAACTTTTCGACGCTTACTGCTTGCACTGTCATTTCTTACATGATTAATCCATCTGGCATTACATATTGTCCTTAATTATTTCATTCCATCATACCCTTCTCCTGTTGTTTTGCATTCAGAGCCCAAGACTTGCATCTGCAGAACACTATTGGAACTGAAATACATTCAAACATTTCCATTTTTACACTCCAAGAGACATTGCCCTCACCTTCCACATGCTCTTCTGTGTATCCAGGACCTTTGCCCCTTCTCCCACACTCACTTCAGCTCTCGTGGTTATATTTGCTGGTATGTCCACTCCTAGCTTTGTAAAGCACTCCACATCCTTCAGTTTCTCCCCATTCAAACTCTCACTCAGTTCCTGTTCCTGCCTTCATGCTACATTTCATCACCTACCAGTTTTTCACATTAACTTACAATTCCACACACTCACCCAGACTTTTCCACCAGCTTCTTGAATTTCTCTCTCGAGTCTGCTATGAAGGACTGTTTTAGCTGGGGACACGAACTAACTCACCTCCTAAGCCCTACCATCCCCAGCATACTCTAGACCCACCCTCTTAAAGACATTTGCATTCACCTCTTCTAACTACCCTCACCATGAACAGGTTGAATAGTCATGGTAACATCACACACCCTTGATGCAGACTTGCTTGTACTAGAGAAAATATCACCTCCGCCCATGGTATTCGCACACAATCCTCCCCATATATGATTTAAGTAAACATTTTTATAAATTACCAGCCTCTCAAAAATCTGCCCTTGGAGTTGCTTGGTAAAGTTTTGTTCATAATGATTTCCTAGCACTGATTTCTCAGATTTTGTAGCCTCTTATTGAGCCTTTACAAAGCTGACAGCTATCCATTGGTGTAGTATGTTTACATCTGATTGACAGTTTTTTCAGCTTTGTGATAGATTGAATTCATATGCATTATTGATGGCAGCAAATTGTTCCAAATTAGGAAATTTATCCTTGCCAATAAGACTGTTCATCACATAATACAGAACTTTGTTACTTTGTTTTCAGTGTTGGCAGGAATGTGTACTTATAAAGAATCTTTAGTTCTTACTATCTTTCGTAGTGAAATGCATTATTCTTTAAACATTCCTCTACAACATTACATAAATGCTTGAGACCAGCATTTTTTTTTTCTTTGATAACTTGTACTTCATCCCTAGTATTTTACACAGTTATTGATCTTAATTTCATGTTTTCTGACGTAGCCTTTGATTGCGTGGAACTTTGTATTATGGTTAGTTCATTCTATGATTGTGAGGTTGTCATGCATCTTTTGAATATTGCTTCATTTTCCAATAGAAATTATTCACATTGAGTAACACGTGACAGATGATGTCACTGTTTTTATCATCTCTAATATTATAGATGAAGTTCGTTCCTCAGTTCTGTAACTGCATTTATGTCCTCTTTCTGTTTAACCTTTGACTTACTACAGATTCAAGAAATGCTCAACATTTTCTTTTCCCCTAAATTAAACCTGCTTCTTTAGGGGTGCCTGATTAACTGGAGATTAATCAACCTTAGGTTGTGATGCTCTGTATGGTACATTGTTTCTGATGCTGAATGTAACTCTCACTGCCCTAGTGATGTATTTGAACTGGGAGCAGAACCTCTTATTTCAACAGCAAGTGTCTGTTTTTTTGCTTTATAAATTAGTAAAATGTATTGAATAGATGTTGAGGTTCAGAGCCTCTGCAGGTTGTGAGATGGAAAAATGAAGTAAACAGATTTGATATGAATATCATTCCCAAAGAAACATCTACCTCTTCAGCTTATTGAGCAGAAGTTACTTGTGTATACGGTATTTAGTTCTATGTATTCTGATTTAGAAATCAGTAGGATACTTACAGAGAAAAATTGATAATGATACAATTAGGGTGAATAGTATAAAAGCAGAGAACAGAAAGTTAGAAAGACAAAAGTCATTCATCAGGAGGTAGGAAATATCCCAAATACCCAACAAGCTTTTCACCCAGAAAAAAAGATGCTGGTCAGAAACAAAGTTAATTATTCAAAGCATTTGATTACATGTAGCTTTCGAAATATTGCTTATGATGATAAACATGATTATCTTTTGCTTATCTAACATTGCTGCATAATGAAACACATGACATTGGTTACTTTGAGGCTCTTTTGAGGTGCTTAATTTGAAAACATTGCAGTTGTATTTATATATCTGCCTATCACCATTAACTCTTTTCTAGTTCCATAGGGTGCACTAGGGTGCTTTTTAGGTCTTGAGTTACTCATACATATCCTCAACCCACATCCAGAACATGAAACATAAACTTCTACACATAACGCATAAGTGCTTTGAACTTCTTACTTTGGATTTAAGTTGATTTATCAAATGACACCAACATCTGCATTTACGCATACCACCTCTGTCACTTTTTGCTTTCATTGCATGAAATCCCAAATCACTCCTCAGGCATCCTCATTCTAAAACAATTGCAACTCCCCAAAATATGAACCAGTCTGTGATGGAGAAACAGTGAGCCAATCTGCTGGTTTTGAACATTGATGTGTTACTGATAGTCACCAACACCAGTGGTGCCAGTGTTCATGACTGAATATGGAAATAACATGATTTAACATCTGTAAGCAAATAGTACTATATACTGTATTCAACACTGATCACATTTATCTCTTTGTGTTGTCGTCTGATGTCATCAGTTAAAAAAGAAAGAACAATTTTGCTGATGCTGTAAGTGTTGAAACACCCAGGGTCCTCTAAAGTACTTCTGTAAGCCACACTTGAGCACCTGTGATATTGTTGCTGCTCTTTTCTTTGTGGTTTCATTAATTTGGCTCAGATATATACATCTAGGTTTTTTAAAAATACAGAAAAGGGGAGTTTCTTGGTCATACACCCAAGACCCAGAGAAACCTTGGGATATTGTTTCTGTTTTTTTTTTATACTGATATTAGTTCCTAAACCCAGCTCAGATCATTAAATCTGGGTCAGTGACATAGGAGATCCAGCCATCCAGCCAAGAGAAGATAGGTTCCTAGTCTCTTACTGCAGACCCAAAGCAACCTTTTGGTATTGTGGTTCCTAGTCTCTTACTACAGACCCAAAGCAGCCTTTTGGTTTGTGGATTATTTTTTCTGCTTAACATCTTTATCTCTGCCCATTTCTCCATATCAAGGTCAGTTATAGATGTACCCAGTTAACAAAAGTAGGAGAGGAAGGATTCCTGGTCTATTTCCTTGACTCCACAGCATTATGATTTCCTCAGTTCAGTTCAGATGTCTGCATTTGGGATTATTGATGGAAGAGATCTAGCCAACTAGTCACTCTATAGGGGATGAGCACTGCACCATAGTTAGGTAGTGCAGCACACATTGTGTGCATCCTACACTCCCATATAACTGCCAGTTCTGAGCTGCCTGAATTAAGACTATCTACAACTTTTATAATATGGTTATGCAGAGTTCCCTGAGGAAGTACTATTTTTTTCAGGAACAGGCCAGACAAGATTACTTATTTCCTCATGTAAAAAGCCATAAGCCAAATCATATTGACCATTTTAGTCCCTTTGAAGGATTTGGCCTTTCTCTAACCAGATGCCTTCAGATCAAAAGTTCTGGAGGCTGTTCTTGTATAGAGTACTATTTTCACATAGCTTTAACTGTTATGATTGATGGTTTAATGAAACTTATGCAATATCCAGATGCCATCACATTCTCATCTTGCACCAGAACATGAATTGGATGAAGCTGTGGCCCAATCTGAGGTTCATAGCCATAATACAAACTTGCAAAAATCTGTGATAAAGACATCATATTCTCATGTTGGAAAGAGGACAATAGACATCATCTTTAGTGACTTGTACACTTTCTAAGAATCTGTATAAATTTCTTCTGACTAATCATGAGACTGTTTATATCCCCAACTGTAGTGTTCCACTGGTGGTTAGAAACATTGCTGTGTAGGCAAAGTAGACAAAAGAAAAATCCTAAAGTCCCACTTATGTTATACTGCTAGAGCTCATGAAATTCGCAAGATGGCTTTGACATGTAATTACATTAGAGAAAATCATTTGAATACATCTTTTGGTAAGGACTTTGGAACTTCTTGGAAACCGTGATCAGTACTTATTGGTGTTTGGAAATCAGAGGTATGACACATGATACAATAGGGAACTACTGGGTTGTACTTCATAACTTTCTTTGTTCTACTCCTTCTTATTCAAGCACAAGTAGGTTGCTCCTTCTCTTCTGTAGTCATACTTTCACTCTTAAACCAAAGATGAAAGCTGTTCATAGAAGAAATGGGATGTTGAAGTATAAGAATCCTTTTCTTTTCTCAGGAGAGTTTTATGAACCTCCATCTTTTGCTTATCCTTCCTCTCAGGTTCCCTTTTCTGTTCCTAAATGGAAAACTGAATGACAGGGTAGAGCAATGAAAGCATCTAGAAAAGAAGTTTGTTAAGGAATAACCTGTCTGAGTATTGCAAGATCTCTAAAAAAGGAACTGACCTGCAGACAGAAGGGTGTTGATTGGGTGTAAGTAACCCTTTTTGGATATGTGGACCATCATTCTTGCTAAGAAGACTCTTCAGCTGAAACGAAAGGTTTTTCATATGTCATAACCCTCTTTTACTTTTAATATGAAAAGAATAGGTTTTTGAAAGGTTTTAGGAAATAGTGGGTTGAGGAAGACAAAGAGAAATATGATCAAGAATGAGGCAGGGATACAGAATTGTTTCCTTCATTCTAGTGCAGATTCACAAATGACTTAGTTCCTGCTTTTGATAAATGATGGTAAAAAAAAGGATACAGTGATAACTGACATCATCTGAAAGTTATTTTAGTACATAGGTGAAGGCAATATCTGCTATTTGTTTAATGGACCACACTGCTATTATTCAGGTGTTTCCTATAAGAATTTCCAAAGTTCATTTAGTAGGAAGAGCAGCTGAATTTCTTGTGCTTCTTTCCCCCACTAAAACTTTTAGCATTTTTGTGTTGAGACAGCATGATACTTTATTTCTTTAAGATAATCTGACAAATAGACAGCATCAGCAACTACAGCTGAGTTATAGAAGACTTTTCAATTAAGAATATTTCTTCTTATAAGCATGTAGTCTTATTCTTGGACTTGGTTTTAATCTGTCATTTAAAATCAGCGAGTGGTTTCCGTGCTGCTCGTGATGCTGTGTTAAGAAATGCAGCTGAGGTTATGCAAGGCCTCACTCCTGGCTCTTCACCAAGACGACGCCCTGGCAGTAGAAAGACCTCACTCAATGAACCCGATGAAGAATATGCTTCAGATCCAGTAAGAGGTATGTAATCTGTTTTTCAAGAATTTGTTTTTCAGGTGTGTGTATTTATTGCTTTTTGGGAAAATTTTATAGTGTCTGATGAAAGTTGTAGTTACATCTAAGAATGATAGTGTGTTACCTCTTTCTATGAAGTAGTTTTAGTTCTTTTTAGCTGCATGATGAAGCTGTAACATCAAGAACCAGGTTTGCTCTTAACAAATAATAGTAATATTGCTGAAGTTAATGAAACTATTTTGCACACTAGCAGCCTTCAATAAGTAGGTAGGCATCATTGTTTTGGACTTGATATGCATTGTCATGTTCACTATGAGACATGTTATCTTCATAGACCCTTGTGTAGAGGAGACATTACCTTTATGGTTACTGTTCTGTTAAGTGGGGGCCAAGTGCGTATATTTTAAACTGTTGTGTGCTGACAAGAGATTGTATACTGGACTGGATGAATGTCAAAACTGTATTCTTCTATTTATATTGTAGTGATTATGGTGCTCATGGAATAGACTTGTATAACATCCAACTGCAAGGCACATTCTTTTTGCTTAACACTTGAAAATTTTTTCTGTTCCATAAAAGATATAGGAAAAGGGCTCAGGCTATTAGGAAAAAAGTCTAGAGTAAGAAGTGAATGTTAGCACAGTAACATATATCAGTTTCTTCAGAGATAATGAAAATGATAAAGACATCAGAAAAGATACTTATTAACACCTATGATAAACTGTAGATATTCCCATAATGATGCTTGTGTTTCTGCCCTTCGATTAGTCTGACCAACCTTGCCAGAATTGATGTAATGTATAATTCACATGAGTTTGGTTATGACTTCACTTATCATATGCTGTTCGTGAAATAGTTTATGATCAAGGATCATGTTTTTTAGTCACAGCTAAAGGGAAATATTATTACCCAGTTGATAGTTCCACAAGAAAACCCTGTTGCATCTGTACCTTCACTCCTTTATAAATTGATGTTTACTGTCAGTTAACTGAAGACACAGGACATTGGAATTACATCTTAGAACTTTTAAAGGTTCATTAAAGGATGTCTGCAGTTTATCTCAGATCCTCATCAAAACTATTACAGTTTATGGCCTCCTTGTCACTGCAAAACCAGTCATTCTTTTGTGATTACTATAATTCTTAATTACTATAACTCTGAATCAGACAAACAAAAAGTATTTTTTTTTTTCATCAACATTTTTCACAACTAGTAGATGCTTAAATAATTAATCAAATATTGATGCTGAGCAAGTGATGGTTCTACATCATATGAGACTTTACCATCTAACTGTTGTTACTAAACCAGTTGTTGTTGGATTACAAGATGCATGGTGAGCCAAGACTAAGTGAAACTGATTGCTGTTCTCAAGCAACTCTGAATCACAAATGCTCCGTTTTCTAGCCCTTTTGTTTAGACTATAGTTTAACATGTTTTGGCTTCACAGTTTAGGAAGGTACTATCTGCCAAGTCTGCTCGAAAGCTTTTGTTCAAGTGGGATCAAGGTGGTGAATTATCCTCAGTTGTTTTTTTTTTTAAGCAAGTTCAAGCTGGTGTGAGCACTTTAAGAAAAGAGCTGATTTGCAGTCTGAAAGTAACTGACAGGTGTAGATATTTGCTCATTCTGTGGCACCAGAAATATATCCTGAAACTGTAAGGGCCATCATAGAAAAAAGAGATTTTTGTACCATATCAGATCATCATCACTCATGAAATTGTCCTCGGGTGGAAGAAAATGCCTAACTGAATTTATCTGCTGAGGGAAAGTATGCATCTGGATTTAACTCTTCATTTAGGGGCCAGTGTGGAGGAAGGCTTCATGTTGAAGCCTGTTTTTGTGTGTCATAGCAAAAACCCAAGGGCTCGAAAGGTTAAGATAAGGATTCTCCTGCTGTTGTGTGGCAGTCAGACAAGACTGTATGAGTAACCAGGAAGATTTTCGAAAACTGTTATATTTCTTACTTCTGCCCTCCTTTGGAGAAATGCACCAAGTAAAGGAACATCATGCACAGAGTATCATTGCTTCTTGACACAACCCCTGGTCTTCCCATCTGTTTAAACAATTTGTTTGATAACATCAAGGTTGAAAATAATCTTAAAAAAACAAATGAGATCCACGTGAAGGGCATAGTACTTAAGGAGAACGTTTGCTCATCTCAGTGAAAAGTATGGAGACGAAATCACAGGATCCTGCATGCCATTAAAAACTGTGAGGTGTTTTGGAATGAAATCAGTGAACATTGACCGCTGTCTGGGGGAAGATATGTCCTGAATGTGTGCATGATTGTTTAACAGTTGATGCCCTAGGATCTGAAACAAGGAAACTGTTAAACTTGCACGTGATATGGATTTCAATTAGTTTGAGGAATGAGATGTATTTGTGTTGCTAGATTCCAGCAGTGAAGCTATATCAAATGAATAACTTATTGAGTTTGAGAAAATGAAAGCAGCTTTGGTTGATAATGGTGATGAAGCATAGAAAGCCACTCTTTAAGTTAGCAACAAACAGATCAGGGCAAGTATTTTGCATTGATTAATGAGGTATAGTCTGTTATTCATGAGACAGATCCTGTGTCAAATTGAGGGCCCTGTGTTTGAATGCTACCAGTCTGTTAATAAGAAGAAGTCCGCAATGCAGAATTCATTGGACAAGTTTTGTAAAAAGAAAAAAAAATCTCCAAACACCAGCAAAACCAGCCCTCCACCAGCACTTCTGATCAGTGCTTACAGTTATGATGGTGATAATGCATTTATAGACATGATCCTTGTTTCAAGTAGGTTCACCCCCCCCTCCTGCTCCCAAAAAGTCCATCAAAAAATTAAATTTTGCAATGCAAGTGTTTCCCATGTTACTGATGAGTGCTGATTTATATTTATTTTCTTTGTGATTTATATAAGCTTTTATTTTCAAGTTTACTTTATGTTATATTAAGTTCCTTTATGTTTGTCTGTCTAATTAATACCATGAAGTACTTTTTGAAAGAAAATTTTGTGTCCAAAAAGCATCCCACCATTATTATATGTATTTTTGTGTAAAACCAGTTTTCGTTAGTTGCATTTTCAAATAGTGCATCGTATGCACTAAATAAGAGTAAGATGTAGTCCACTACATTGACACATGTGTATGAGAATATTCAGCGGTGGCCATGTACCGTTTACTACCTGCCATATCCTTATGATTTGGATGAATTTCAGATTTCATTACGTCTCATCGTTTTAAGGACCTACAGGAAATTGGAACGCCTGAGATTTGTTAAAATGTTACTCTGGGAAAACATTTACCCTTTTGCAGCAAGTCATGATTTATATCAACATAATAAAGTTTGCGTAAAGAGAATACTAAGTAGAAAAAAAAAAAGATAAGATTGAGTGACAAGATCTTTCTTACGTTCACCCCCATTAAATGTTTTGTGACCGTTTCTTTACTATCCCAATATCGCTGGATTACTTACGAAGTTACATGTATTATCGTTCTGTTGTGAACATTTTTAGCCATTTTCCGTTAACCTGAAGTCCTTTACTTTACTTTTCTAATGGGCTTCAAGTGCAAGGGAAGTTTTACTTCTTGCGGGTGCGCAAATTTTGATGTCTTATATTTTGAATGCGCAGAGTATGAGAATAGTACGCACTCGCCATGGTCATACGTATAGACCTGGCGCTTTCCATCTTGAGTCCAGTCTTAAGGGGATGTATATGGCGAAGCAGTTAACAGTCGGGGTTGGAAGTCGAAGCTTATCTGTTAATAAGACAAATGCGCTTAGTGGTCCATATGTATGTATTGAGTATAGGGTGACCGGGTTGTTGTCAGCTGGAAATTATAGCCCCAGTAGTGATCCTTTCTTTATACATTTGTGAGTTACCCTTGGACTCTTACGCTGTCTTTAGAAGTCACTTATGAACCGTACACCCATCCGGTTATTTTAGAATGAACATATGTGTTAAGCGACTTCAGAAAGACAAACAAACGACCAGATAAGACAGGAACTGTCCCTTCCATCCACCTTTGTACCGTGGGATGAAGACGGACAACCAATATGAGATAAGCAACAAGAGGATTTCCACTCGGTAAAAAAAAAAGTGAACATATATATTTTTTATGTCCTTGAAGGAGTAATAGTAATGATGATGGTATGGATCATTAATCACAGCCTGATTCAGCTCGGCATTAGGTATATTTAGTAGGTCAGATTGCCACACATCGAGTGGTAAAGGGTAATATGTTTAGTGGTGTTGTCCGTACCCCTCAGCGTCCGTGCTCAGGCGAGTTAGGCAAAATTTTAAAGCGACTCTCACCGAGTTAGCAGCGTTGTCCCCGCGTTAGTTCATGAATATGGTGAATCCGCTAATAGTAGGAAAGAGGGAGGGGACCCGCGGCTTCACCGACGACAGTTATTTAGTCAATTACGGTCGACGAGTCATTTACAACTTCACACACTTGCTCATCGAAATTTTTTTTAATGGTTCTCTTCCATGCATTCTATTTCACTTAAATAGTTGTTTAGTCCATAGTCTGCCTTGAGATTCGAGATTGAATTGATTATCTCAAGACGTTCGTAATGAGAGGATTGAAAACACTCCTGCAACAAGAAGAAAAAGAAGAAAAAACGTTTATTTATGTTGGGAATGTAATCTGAGGGTCACCCGGATGGCGTGACCGACGCGGCGGCGGCGGCGGGAAGGGCGGGATTGCGTGGCAACTTCCACGACGCACATGTGTACACCAGACTCACACGCGGACCCACACACACACACACACACACACGGGCCACACGAGTGGCCCCTGGAGCTTGGCAGTGGCTCTCTGACTCCCCGACCTGACACCGGTATTTATCTCTCGGTCCTGCCGCACCGTCGGCAGTCTAGTGCGTGGTGTAGTGGTGGTAGGAGGTGGTAGGTGGTAGTGATCGCGTGTCTAGCGAGGGTGAAGGACGATATACACACAACAACGAGAAGTTTTGCCATCAGTCGAGCGACTGTGGCCGTTGCTGCTGCTCTTCGCTCTCCTTGTTGCCATTCATGGTGTCTGTTCCCGACCTCAGCAGTAGTACAAGGCAAGTGTGTTATTTACCGTGAGTACAGACTGGCCTTGAGGTCTATATACATAACAGGCTTTGTTAGCTCTCGTGGGCGTGATGCTGATCTTTCCGTGTGACTTTGTTGGTGGTAGAGAAGGACACTGGAGATTCAGAAAACCGTGTCTGAAAAAAGTAATGGTGATATTGTGATTACTAGGCAAAATTTTTGCCTGTATAGCCCGTACTAGATGGTTGTGGTTCGTTGCAACTACTATTGAAGGTTGATTCTATGAGTTAACTCGCTCTGATGCCGTTCAGGAACTTAGATGTGTCGGTACATTAAGGTCATGTTGCATTTCGAGTGTTTGTAACTTCCGACGTTAAATCGCTGATCCATGCTATGAAAGCGACGGAACCGAAGGAACATGATGCAACGTCAAATGTCATCTAAATATTAACAGCAGATCCGTAACGTCGAATGCTAGTAATATTTGGATATGTTTTTGAGAATAATAGCATAAAATACATTGGCATTTTAGCCAATCTGGTTAGTACGACGATGGTATTTCCCCAGATAATCATGCAGAACTTTACGAAAAAATGTTCATTTTTTTTTGTCTTGTTTTTTATTGTAGTTTTGCAACCACAAAAACTCGCTGACTTCATTTCCGATATTGTTTACTTGTTTATGTTGATTCGTTGTGTAGCGCGATTTGAATAGTCATCCCAAAAGAATCAATGTGAAAAAATGCAGAGATGAAATTTGAGAAAGCATTTCTCTCTCTCTCTCTCTCTCTCTCTCTCTCTCTCTCTTTGAGGTTGAACAGATCAACTGTGCATCATTTCCAGCACCTAAATCACTTACACTTTCAGTATGACTTAAGATATTTTTAAATATTTTTGAAAGCTTAGGACGCGAAGATACATTGCGCGAATTTTTTTCCCCCAATATATATATATATATATATATATATATATATATATATATATATATGTGTGTGTGTGTGTGTGTGTGTGTGTGTG
>JAYMFT010000016.1:500842-513269 GCA_038088735.1 Panulirus argus | reverse complement strand
TGGTTTTTTTTTTTTTTTTTTTTTTTTTTTTTTTTTTTTTTTTTTTTTTTTTTTTTTTTTTTTTTTTTTTTTTTAAGGTTCCAGTCATAGACAAAAGTCCACATCGAGGCCGGGCCGTAACTGAAATATATAGAGGATTAGGGAAGGAAAAAAGAAGAGACGAGAGAAAGCATTAATGAAATTTGAAGAAAGTGAAAAACTTGGGATAAAAGAGTGTTAGAGTCATCCAAGATGGAGTTAGAGGAGAAACAGGAACCAAAAAGAGTTGCTTTGTCTATGGGAGAGACAGCTATAATACAGTCAGAACAGAAAAGTGAAGGAAAGGTAGAGCAATAGAAGTTGCTGGTGATACCCTTAGCTAAAGACCAGATAGACCTATCACTGGATGACGAGCATAGGTTATTGCACTTATTTTGAATGAAGGAACGTTTTGCCTTATGGATAATGTACTTGCAGCGATTACAGGCAGTTATAGAAATGGGAGTCAGAGGAAGGAGAGTTTTCCATTCCTAATATGCCTGATCCCTTTCCTGAATGGCCTCAGTACAGGAACGATTGAACCATGGAGTGGAAGAAGAGGTCATTTTGGAAGAAGAGGAGATAAATGTTTCCATTCCTGCAAGAATAACCTCTGCTATGCATATGACAGAGACAGAAGCACCACCCTATAAGAGACAGTAATTTACCCAAGGAAAGTCAGAAAAGAAGTTACGTAAGTTAATCCAGTCATCTTTCTTGAGGTGCCAATATTTGCACTGAGAAGGAGCTGCTGGAGGTGGAGGTGCTGTTACAATAGATACATGTTTGAGAGTATGATCAGATGAACTAATAGGGGTGAGAGTGTGTAGTTACAGTGGGATGGAATAGAGGTGAAAAACAGATCCAGAATAGTTAGAAAGTGGTCACAGCAGTTAGAAATATGTGTAGGGTGAGAGATAATTTGCTCTAAATCATTAAGAATAGGAAACATGAGGGCTTCAGTTCATCCACCATCTGAGTGTGAGAAATTCATTCATTCCCTATGTTGAATTTGCAATCTCTTAAGTAGAGGTTCTTGGCTTGTGGCTGAGAGTATGCCCCAGTCTCATGGCACGAGTTAAGTAGAGGATCTTGGCTTGTGGCTTAGAGGATGCCACAGTCTCATGGCAGGAGTTTAGACAGCCAAAGAAAGATACAAAATTTGTAGAATTAAGAGAACAATTAGCGAAGCAGAGGAAAAGTATGGTAGTTTGGAGAGCCACATAACATCAAAGTTTGGGGACTCAAGCTCCTTGAGGCATGCAACAGGTGTGTTGATGATGGAATAAGCACAAACACCACCTTTGAACTGGAATTTTGAGTGGAGATTATAGTTGGATATGAAAAAGGGGTTAGTGAGAATATCATTAAACAACTGTGTCTCACAGAGAAGTGTAGATATTAGGAGAGATACTAGACAAATGGCACTCAGAGAGACCACGAATGTTGGAATTGTGAATAGAAAAAGAGGGCAGTCTAACAGAGAGGGAAAGGTCGTGGGAGGGACTGGTACTACTACTCTCTGAGCCCTCCCTCTCATTAGCAGTAGAATCAGGCTGAAACCCAGAGATTCTTCGCACTCCATGATGCCAATGACTAGGGGCTATAGATTTGTTGGAATCCATCATGATTGTATGTAAAAATGTTTGAGCAGACAGGAGGTGACGCGTACTCATGTGAAGAAAATAAGTGAGGTTTGAGTAGGTGCATGGCACTTGTAGGGAGATTGCAGGACTAGCCCAGTAGTCCCATTTTGATTAGACAGAAAGTAAGACCAGCAAGCCTGACATGGAGAGTGTAAGGTGGTTCCAGGCACCACACTCACACTCCTCAGTCAAGACGGTGGTACCATCCTGGGCAGCTGCTGTCAACACCTTACTACCTAAGGCTATGCTATTTATAGCATTACATCAAAAATGCCTACCAGCCAGTCATGTTAGACATTGTAATGCTGCTTACACAATTAGTGTGTTCCTCATTCTTTCCAATCTCAGTTCTTTGCTTCTCAGCCTTGCTTGTGCAGTGCTGTGGTGGTGTTTCATCTTTTTGCTTTCCATGGGACATTTCTTTAGTAATGTATCCACAACTAGATATGGTGAAATTAATGTATTTTAAAGGCTCTCTTGCATTGTGTATGGCAGTGTTAAGACATTCTTCTGGTTTTGACAGCAGCTTTCTCGTTTGAAGGTTTCTGCATCAAAACCTTTGATATACAAATATTATAATTTTCACTTTGACTCACTGATGTTGATGAAGTATTTCTCAGATTAAAAGATGTCATAAACTGCAAGTGTCTCTAGGGATTGAACAGAAAGAATACTACCCACATATCCTGTATACCATAAAGGCAACTAAGTGGCAGGGGGTTGGGGAGCCATAAAGTCCCCCTATCCTGTATTATTACTTTCCAAAAGTAGGACTGAGGTCCCTTAGTAGAGTGATGAAGGTTAGAGGTGTAAGTATGGAAGTAAAGAAAGGATTAAGGGATCGCATAGTCCTCCCGACCTTGACCTATGCATGGGATGAGCCACAGAGGTCAAGCATCCAGGCTTGTGAAAATGATGTATTTGAGAGCATGTGGTATGACTAGATGGAATGAAGTAATGAGGGGTGTATGAAAGATTTGTTATGGCAGGCAATGCAAAAGGAATGAACTGTGGAGTGAAACATAATATTTTGAGGTGTTTGGGCATGTGAAAGGATTGCAAGACAGGGAGTTTACAAGGAGAGTGTATGATAGTACGATTAAAGAGTTGGTTTGAGAGGAAGACCACCTGTGACCTTGGGAAATATAGTGGAAGAGTACTGGAGGCAGAGAAGTGAGGGAAGAGTGCATGGAATGGTGTATGCAAGGGAGGCATGTAAGGACATGGATAAGTGGAGACTTTCACTAAAACCACCTCCTTGATAGGAGTTTCCAGAGGCATCAGCATGAGGAAAATTGGTAGATAGATTGATAGGAACTGAGGAAAGAACTAACCGGCTATTTTTCCTTGAAGGCCTTAACATCTGCTCCTGATGTGCCCTTGATAAGGAAGGAAACAGCAAACTAGTTTAAAAACGATAAAGAAAAAAGTGTGTAATGTATATAAGCATAGTCCATGATATAGTGGGTAGTGTTGCTAACCATGAAACATGCTAGAGCCCATTTGGGTTTGAATTCAGATAGATAGGTAACTGGACTAATCTTCGGTATATATATATATATATATATATATATGTTGTGTATAGGATCTTCTGGACTCCACCTGCTCATGTTTATGTCACAAGTGAAAATTCATCCTTAGCAAGGATGTATGATTGCCTGCTTATGAAAAGAGTTAAGTCTCATCACTTCAGAGGAATCCCTCATTACCCAACAACTGGAAGAAGCAGAACCTTAAAGCTGAAAAATTCCCTTTAGATAAAGGTATTGTATACTAATAATAATGTGTAGTGAACATAAGAGGGCCATGAATAGTGCATTCAGTTGCCCATACCTTCTCTGCTATCATATTAAAAATGAGAGGGTTGTGTGAAGGTTGTTATTTGAGGAAGTACACCATCTTGTCACAATGCAACAGTGCTGATTAATGTCTAAGTATAATGTGTTGCATCCTTTTGTTAATAGTCTTTTATGTGTTGTAAGTATTATGTCTTGACAAAATAGTTATGTGAATTTTTTTTTCACTTATGCATCTTCTTTTTCTATCATATGAAGATTCTGCATTGTAATCATACATAATGCAGGTTAGTGAAACCCTCATGCAACAACCAAGTGGAGCTGCATGTATGATAGTTCCTTACAAATACTATTCTTTGGTGTGGAATTGTATATTTTATTTTGTACTTCATCCACAAAATTCCTGGTGTCGAGTTAGTAGTTGATTGACCATTTTTGTTCAAAGTAATCAAGTTATTATATAAATTAGTTCATTAAGTGCAGGACATATGCTCAAGTTTTTAGCTGCATACGAATAACACAAAAATAAATTTCATTTTCATTTTTATTTCAGTGTGCAAATCCCACTTGGAAGGCACCATTTTCTTGGAGGAACATGTTTGGAGGACCAGCACCCAACACTATATATTAATGATTTGCAAGCATACAGGAGCATTTGAAATTCATTTTTTGTTTACCTTTGTTTTAGTGGCCATAAGATGTTAATGGAGAATGAATTTCACTAAAATATAACTTTAATGAAAATTATTAAAAGTATTTTGTTCAATGCAGAACACATTCTTTGCTTCAGGACATTTTTGTTAAGTGGTGGCAGCTTCATTTTTCAACCATCATGTGAAAAAGTACTAAGCAAACATTTAAAGCAGTAACATTTAGGGTCATCAACATATGAAGGTGTTGAGATGGTAGATACATATCTCTTTGGCATTTTTTTATACTACTGCTGCCGGAAAAGGCAACAAATGTCAAATAAATTCAAACAGGAAATGAAGAGACATATATGTAATCTAAAAGTTTTTAATAAAAATCAAATGTACATGTTCTTAACATGGTCGACCCATAGTATTTATTACATAGTATGCTATGGTGAAGCAGTGGTAGGTAGCATTGCCAGGTTAACAAAAATATAAGGCAGGAAAGTTCTTTCCTCTAAAATAGCAACCACCCTATGCTTCTCCAAATTAACTTTAGTAACCTCTTATATACATTATGTACAGTCGTGGATACATTGTACAGCCAGTCAAAACTCTCAGGTGGGTTAAAGGGTCAGGTTGCCACAGTAAATAACTGACATGTATTGCCTCTTGCCTACACCAGCAAGCCAAAATGTGTTTGGCCTATCCTGGAGTCTGCTGTGATAGCAAGAGGGGATGTTCACATGTAAATGCACAATATCCTGACAAAAGACAGAAACAATGCATTATGTGATCAACCACGTTTATAGCCTCAAATGGCACACTTCAATACGGTTCTCTTTGCAAGCTTGCACGCATTATTAAAAAAAAGGAGCCATATTGGAGTTCAAGAGTAAAGCTTGCCACTGCAGTAGTCTCACAGATAACCAGGAAATCTGGCACGTAATAAAAGCAATTGCTTCTGTCTCTGGAGTATATTGAAAAAAAATACAAATCCCATTTCAGTCATTCAATGCCAACACATTTATACTATTAACTTAAATGACAGAATCATTCTGTAGTTCACACTAATTTCCTTTCTGTAAATACCTTCTTAACTATGTGATGATTTTACCCCTGCTTCCATTTGCAGGAAGTACTGCAACTGTGATATGAAGTCATGAAGATAAGTTTACAAAAGGCTCATTCCTTCATAGCAAAAGGAAGAGTCTTACTGTAACTATACAGACTCATGAAATATATTCACATTTACTAGTCACACTAGACTTGTCATGTCACTAAATAATCTGCCTATCTTCTATCCTATAACACTAACTGAATTTCCAAAAAACATTCATAACAACCATGCCATCAGCTATCACACACTCCTTTTTTCCCATGGCTTAACTCTAGATAACCATTGGAAGTGTATCACATTATACTCACATTTAAGGTTAAACTTTACATGCTAAAGGTCAAAAGCTTACCTCAAATAACCCTGTATTATCCCTTATGAGGCACTTCTGCATGTTTTGGTCCCATCCCTTCCCATAATATTTATCTGTAACCCGGCTCCAAATTCTCAAGCAACCTGGACTCGCTTTCTGACATGGTTGAAATTTCCAACAAAATTTTGAAAGAAAACAAAATGTTTAACTTATGGAAAAATCATAGAACTCATCTTATACACCAAATATTCAACCAAAAAAAATCACAGAAATGGTACAAAGAGAATTCAGTCCTGGGTCAGCCATTTTCCCACCTGGTGAGAGCATTCAAAGATTCGTTTCCACTCCAAAAGGAGGAAATTAAGGCTCATTAATGTTCCAGCTAAGGCTTACTGAACTTTGCTGATCTTAGTAGAACATTCCTCACAACTCTGAAAAGCCTTCCTGTCACACCATAAATTTACTTGCAAAACTGTGGTAGTTTTGTTTAACTCTGTCATAACAGTATATATCACCTGAAAACTTAGGTGTTTGCTAATACTAAGATCCTTAGTTTGTATTCCAGACTTCTTTAAATTTACTTAGAAAACAATTAAGACTTTTGATTGTCATGTAACTTCATTTAGAGAAAACAAATGTCATTAATAAGCAAATTTTTCCATTGCTGTACCTGACTTCACCCAAAATTTGAATTAATATAAAATAATGGAGGGCTTTTATTTAATCATATTTGAAAACCTGTTAAACGCTTAGGCACTTCCTGGCAAAGACAGTTTACTGATATTAGGCCAACTTTGGTACCCTCAAATTATAGTACATTTTAATGTTTATTACATTATTACAAGGAATTACTGCCAGTACTTATAAGATAACACTTGAAATTTTAATATATAAATTAAGTATCATGATAACTATTAAAGGACTTCAGGGTAATAATGTATAAATAGAAAACCACGTTCACTTAAGTATCATGATATACATGAAGGAAATTTGAAGATAATGACAACAGACACTTGCTTATAAATAAAGAAACAATGTAAGAAGTGCTGCTGTTAAGGATAAAGTTTACACTTATGGGAATTGTAACCAAGTACTTAATTAATATAGTTAAACTAAATGGCACTTTGAGGAGTTTGAATTACTGCATGTCTACTTCGTTCACATCACAGTAAATATTGTACGTAAAGGAAAAGGCTGAATAATGTTGAAACTAGGCAAAGAAAGTTTTAAGAAAGTCCATATTCCTGAAATTATCCAAGATGTGAAGCTTCAGGATGCCAAAGAATGGGTTTGGTATAAAACACTTAATGAGGGCACCAGGGTTTGCAAGGAAGCCATTTGTACTTCAATAGAGTGAAAGATCCTTTTTCCTAAGTAGCACCTTCAGGACATGGACTCTTGTGTGCTAAGATCCATGTGTGGCTGTAATGCCACATGCAGTCAGCACAGACTAGCTAGCATATTACTTTGCTGCAAATGGAACTGGATCCAAAGGGCAAGCATTTAATGTTTTGTCTGACCTTTCTGTTTACAATTCTTAAAAGCATCAAATGCCTCTTGGAACACACTGCATACAGAGAACTTTATGCATAGAAGAGGCAGGATTATATATGCTAAGCGTCAGACACTTCAAAAAAGTGTGTTTCGCAGTCACACTTTGTTCATATAAAAATAATTTCAGCATTTGCCTGTACACCTACACATTATGCAAGATGCCGCCATCTTCTGTCGTAAAGGGGGACAAAAGCCATTCTGGTCACATTCACAAAAGGTAGAGAGGTAATGCTCTATATTTAAAGAATTTCTCATTACATAATATTGGAATATTTGAACATGGCATTCTGTTTCGTCTAAGCAATCTAGCTTTTGCAAAGGCAACCTTTCATTTTAAAATTTTGCATATTAAACAGATATTGAGGATATTGTATTAGTAAATTTATAAGACAGTGATAAGAGACAGTAACAAAAATAACAAAGACTAGATTTCATTACATGAAAAATCTTTTACCACATGGTGCCCCAATTCACTGGCAAGATAACCACAGAAAAATGTCCAACAAAACTGTGACCCGTTAAAAGCAATCTGAAATAATCTCGCACTAATTATTCACACCCACCTACATTGTTCTGCACACTGACAGTTGCAGTAACTCTCAACCCCTGAATTACTGAATATCTTGCACTGTAACACTGTCAAGCAGTTCCTAGTGCACAGGACCTGTTACCATTGCTTATTTTTCAGGACTGTAGTGCACCATATGGGTTACAGCAGTCTTCATACACTTTACACACTAGCCTTGGCTGGGTCAACACTACATCTAAGCTGCCCATTTTTGTGCTGCTGCTATTTCCTGCTGCTTCAACAAGTGGGTTTAGCACATCCACAACACATGTTCAATGTGAGGGTTGCTTCCGCTGCTCCTACAGACTGAGCTGCATGTACCCCCTATCAGTACTGCTGGACCGGCCAGCAGCTAACTGCAGGTAGGCAAGACTGAGTGGGCAGTGAGAGAGCACCAGGCAGTGATGCCATCATCTTGCAGGCACTAAGAGGATTTCGAGCCAGCAGGGGCACTCTGTAATCACTTGGCGGTGGTAGTTAGGCCCCCAACCTTTTGCAAAGGACACCCGCACGGAGTTCTGATCAATGGGCCCCTCGTGCAATAAGTCTGGGGGAACAGGAAGTTTCTGATAGAGACGGGCTTTATCGTAGTCAAAGATGTTAAGAATGTGTCCTGGAGGAAGCTTGTGGACGATGAAATGTGAACGTGAGTGAAGTCCTCCATCTAACGTGGGAGAGTTTATGAAGAGTGGCACTTCTGCCCGATTGTACACCCACACTCTGTCCCCCTCCTGATACAGCACCAAACCTGAAAGAATGAACAGGAATTAGGCATCTTTTTTGATAAAGCATGATCATTTATCAGATTAGTTATACAATAGTGCTTAAAAAATGTTCTGGAAATGTATAATCTTCAATCTTAATTATTTCTATCAACTAAAAAAAAAATATTTTTGCCATCACCATCCATCCATCCAATATTTCAACCCTCCATTCACCTGGGAATATCATATACATACAGCCTTTCAGTTGACCGATGCAAATACTTAGTACTGTATGTACAAAAAAATCATTTACATACATCAGTATCTGCCGATTGGACAGACGTTCGTGTAATGCCATTAATCTCGCAGTCTCTAGCCTACTTATATTTACTATAAATGATTCTTAATATCACATTATACTCCAACTGAAAATGCCTCATTTTGCATCCTTTTGACTTAACGACCATTATCCTCGCATACATCACATGCAAACAAACTTGCAAGTACTTATGTGCAACAAAATATTAAAGTACACAGACAACCATATATTATGATAATTGGCTGCAACATCATGCTATATGTTGACTGGCCTTGATACCACTTTTAGATCCCCTGGCAAATCTACAAATACCTGAGATCCCTTCACAAATAATGACCCCTTAGTGAAGCTGTTTAATTTTGTTATCCTTTTTACTGCATCACTTGCTCTTACTGAGCAAAAAGGTTAAGCAGATAGGTGACAGTATTGTTATAGCATTTTTCCTTTACAAATAATGAAAATGGTTTAAGACATTCAACAATTCAAGCATCTGCAGTGACTGAGATATATGTCAAAGGTTTTGTAACCACTGAAAATACAAATTAATATCATATGCACAGTTTTTTAAATAGCTAACAAACTTTTAAGCTACAATACATTCACTTCAAGTGCATTCCTTCAAGAATAAAAAAAAAGTAAGCAAAATATCTCCCTTGCAATCTGTCACCAACTTATACTTACCAAGGCCAATTTTTTCCCTGGTTCTTTTGACTTGTTCAGAAGGAGAGGTGTGGGAATGGGCAGCAAGGGAAGCTAGAGAAAGGCCATCCCCATGGGGAGTGTCGCCCATAATGTTGAGGGAAGGGGTGCATACTGGGAATAGGCGACCCACCCGTTCTCGCCCCTCCCAGTATGCTACTTGGCACCAAGGAATTGAACCTGCAACAAAGAACGAGTACCATTAGAAACCCCTGCAAACTAGGCGTTTTCAACTTGTCTAATATAAAATCTAGCCTCAGGGAACTCTGAAGCATTTTCAAGTTTGCATGGAAATACATAATCTATGTCCTTAGCTCTGTACAATATATATATATATATATATATATATATATATATATATATATATATATACAAGGTGAATATATAATCATTAACAGCAGTAAATCTTGGACATTCCATTATTATGATAGCAAAAACTTTAAAACCACTTAAGTAAAACTGATGGAAATGTGGTCTTTCATTGCCAGTGCTATTTAATGTAATATCTTTTTCCTATACATAATTCATAACGAATAATTTGCATCAATTCAACAGTACACTTTAAAGGAATAACATATCCCCAGATAGTTCAAACTGAATTATTCCAATAAAGGCCTTTTCACTTCATATCACACTAACCCAAAAAATGGTTCGCAAGGGTGTGTGCTTTGTTCATTTAAATTTCAAGTTTTGATAATATATTTCACATGAATCTACAGGATATTCCTAATTCTGAAGTAATATCTTAATACCTATTTCCTATAACCAATCTCTTGCTTCAAATGTATGGAACACTTTCTTGTTTTCATATTACAAAAGCTATTTCTATCCAGCAAGTAATGTAATACAATATATATATATATACACTGACAAATCTATCACATGATTAGTTTGATAACAATAACATTACCACTAGAATCCGTCTGCAACTCAATATTTTACACAAGTTGATGACCGAAAAGCTTTATCTCAATTCCGTAAACACTAAGACTAATACTAATTCACTTGTAATAAAAAGGAGGGTAAAAGGCGGGCACGGAACAGAGTGAAATGGAACGATGTGGTATACTGGGTGGACGTGCTGTCAATGGCCTGAACCAGGGTATGTGAAACGTCTGTGGGGCCTGGATGTGGATAAGGAGCTATGGTTTCGGTGCATTACACATGACAGCCAGAGACTGAGCGTGAGCGAATGTGGTCTTTTTCGTCTGTTTCCTGGCGCTACCTCGTTGACGCAGGAGATGGCGATGCTGTTTCCTGTGGGGTGGGGTGGCGCCATAAATGGATGGAGGCGAGCAAGTATGAATATGTACATAATGTATATGCATGTATATGTATATGTATGAATATGTTGATATGTATATGTATGTATTGTGCATATATGTGCGTGTCTGTATATATGTGTGTATATGAGTGGATGGGTCTTTCTTCGTCTGTTTCCTATCGTTACTTCGCTGATGCGGGAAACGGCGATCAAGTAATACAATAATAATAAAGAGGAAAGAGGTGCGGCTAAACCTCTGTGCAAAACTCAGTCATAAGAACGTCTAAGCAACCGTTACCATAAGTGTAAACTTAACTGAACATGCGCTTTGTAAATTTTGCATTTTCTAAGACATTTTCCACCAAAAATTGGCCTCGCCGCACCAATATCGATCTTATCAAGTAGTTTCAATACTCCAGTCTCATAGTCTTAAAACTCATATATGACAATTACATTTGCACCATATCAAGAATAAACTGCACTGCCTTCTCTAAAGTAACCAATTTCCTCTCAATCCAAAAACTTCACATAAAAATAAGATATTTTTAGGTACCAATCCCTAGTCTACCACTTAAACATATCACTCGCTCTACGAGTACTGTAATACCTTGGCAGTCACTGTTTCATGCAAGTCATGTACTAATGAAAGTGACGATGGTGTCCTGTTCATGGAAGAAGCATGATGACGTCAGTAGGAGTCTGAGTGAGCGGCGGGTGACGGCAACAATGGCAAAAGTGAGCGGTGTATGACGCCACCTCGGCTCCGGCAAAGTTTGACTCCAGCAGGATCCAGCGCGGTGAATGACACCAACAACAGCCACTGAGAATGGTGTGTGACGCCACCAAGAACCGTAGTCTATGTATTCCACAGCGGGAGGGAGAGAGAATGCGATGTATACATAGGAGCAACAGGAACCCGATAGAATGGTCAAGGACATCGATAAGGACCACGAAAGGGCACTGACTGACAAACAAGAGGTAGAGAAAGCGAGGTATGACGCCAGAGAGGGCGGTACGGGAGGTGCAGACAGTGTACCCGGCAGGGCGCCTCTTGCCACATGTTGGTGTAGCGGGTGGCCGAGGGGCGGGCCCGACGCCCTCCTCACCCGCCTGAGCGGCGCCGCGCCTCAAGGCCTAATGAGCGGCCTGACCAACGCCGCCCAGCGTTGCACCTCCCAACTTGCCGGGCGGACCAACACCACCCGCCAGGAAGCTGCTCAGGGTAAGTCACCGGCGGGATGCACCGCGTCGCCCCGCCATCAACAAGGCGTCAATCATGCGGGGTCTAGACAGGTCGCCGCTACGCAACCAGCGCTTGTTCGCCTCCCTCCTCATCCTTCACAGAGCCTGATTGGAACTTTTAACTTCACTGCTACCACTCATGAAATATTGTGCAAATAAGATTCAGAAAACTATGGAACTATCATTTTAAATAACCTCTAGAACCATTAGTAAAGACAGTATTCTCGAGTATATCACTTCACGTCTCAAAAGATTTCACTCATGACATACTTTACGGTCACAACAAAACTTTCGTCCGGCCAACAACACTTGACGAGACTTCACAATACTACCGGTCCACTCAACAAGCTTATGCTTTAATAAAGAAAAAGTAAGCAATGACTGCATAAAAATGGGGTCGGAGCCCCCTGTTCGTCCATATGATCCTCCACCGGTCCTTATAACCTAGAATGTACCCCCTTGCATGTAGATATGCAATCTTTATTTATCTAAAATTACTGCGGGACCCCTTTCTAATATATATATATATATATATATATATATATATATATATAT
>JAYMFT010000016.1:488031-500742 GCA_038088735.1 Panulirus argus | reverse complement strand
TGTGTGTGTGTGTGTGTGTGTGTGTGTGTGTGTGTGTGTGTGTGTGTGTGTGTGCGCGCGCGCTCGCTCGCTCCAGGTATTGCAAAGCCAAGATAACAAAAACTACACCAGATCCGTGTTGTCTCGGCCGCGACCGCCGCCGGCTGTCGGCGAGCGTCAAATGATAGAGCCGCTGCCACAACCACCTACCTTTTGTAATGGCGGGGGTGGGGGCGGCCTCAAGCCCCTCCCCCCCTCTCCCTCCCCCGACACCCTGGCGCCGCTCACTCAAGGCCTAATGAATGAGTCGCCTCACCCTGCCAACCCCTCCCCCCGGAACTGGTATAACTAACCCTGTTCCCCTAGACCAATATAGCCCCCCAACCTCTAAAGTCAACCCCGTCCTAACCTCTGCCGCGCCCCCTATCTTGCTGTAATCCTCCTCATCTTCTCCCCATGGCCACAAACTTCCACCCTCATCCCCCGGCAGGTATCACTCACCTGCTTCGCTCCCAATCACCTCCCTAGCACCGCCCCCCAGGTCAACTCGGACACCTTATCCCCCCCTGTAAACCCCGCCCTCTTAAGCCAATCCCCAACCCAACAACGCCAACCTTCTAAGGGTATTCCCTTCCATGATTTTTATTTCCCCTTGCCTCCACCCCATGCATCCCTTCATTCAACTGCAAGTCATCCCTCTCTCTTCCTAGACACAACCCGCACCCCCTCCCCCACTCAACTCCTTCCACTCACCATCCAAGTCAACCCTCATCACGTTTCCGCCTCTTCACAAATAATAACAATAAAGGAAATTTCATTTCAAATGCTCCCTGAAAAGAGTCAACCGTCGTACCTGTACCCGACGTTCGGCAGTCTCCCTCCCTCGCTCCGTACCTCCCTCCTCTCACCGTCCGCGTCACTTTACATTTATTTAAAAAGTTTGGTTTCTTTTAACGGTTCTATATTTATACCTGATCTTGGGAACACAACTCCACCCACTTGTCTCCTTCTCTACTAAGGGCATGATGTTCGCCTTTAACCATATTTTCAAACGAGCGAAGGTGACCATCGAGTTGAAGCAACTTTTTTATCATTATTTCCTTTATGTTGGTCGTTGTTAGCTTTAGGACAACGGTAAAACCCAAGGAGTCGTACTGTCGCGCTTTACGGGGTTTAAGCCAGACTCAATATAGAGGTCAACATACTAGGATATAAATATACCCAACTTCACAGTGAGGTACTCCATCCATACACTGTGGAAATTGGCATGGTAACCGGGCATGACCTAACCTAACCCTGGGCGTTGGTGGGTTCGAATCGTCACCACCAACACCGCCTCTTGTCTGGGGCACAAGACAGACACAGAGGGCATTCACCAAATATACTCACAATATCACATGTATGGATATACCTTTGAGTGCACATGTGTATACATGTGCTACTGTATGAGCGCATGAGGTATACACACACACACACAGCTCACTTCGCATGGCGTCCACACACTGTTGTTTATGCAGCAGCAAAGTGATTGTGGACCCCTGCCAAACAACACATCTCGGATTCTTATATAGTTTTCGTTTACATGATCGAGGACGAGTGTAAAAAAGCCGTACATTTGTGCGGTGACGTAACCATTATATCCTGGGGGAATATCAGTCCCGCAAATGAGCCAAGGTATTCAATAAACTTGATTAGATACCTGACGCAATGTCCCCGCCGAAGTTTTAAAAAACACACACAAACACCTTCTTTAAGCCCTGACGGTCCTCGAGCCCCACATCGACGAAGAGACCAGCAGCATTCAGGCTTGGTAACGCGTGTTTTTATATTAATTTCCCCCGGCAGGTTGTTTACCTAGCCATGCGTCGGAACCGTACGTGAAAACTTATCAGGCTGTGTCGTCCACGCCGGCCCGCCTACCTGGCGCCGGTCGCGTTGCCAGGTGCTCGACGATCTCTCTCCCCCAACCGCTCCCCACATCATCGCCCGCCTCGTCCCTCCTGCACATGTACTTATCCCAAGTTCATCCACCGCTTGCTAGAGGGAGGTGGTGGAGGTGGAGTTGCAGGCTTCCCTGGCGAACTGAACGACGTCCGGATTGTACTTCGGCGGGCGTGGTGACAAGGGGGTGGCACAGCACAGGAGGACCTCTCGCGCTTCAGGCATCCGGGTCTCAAGGCCTAATCAATCTGGGACGGAGGTGAGGTGAGGTGAGGCAGGACATAGGAATCACTCGAGGTCGGCGTCTGTCAGTTTTCTCAGATTTCTGCTGCAACAACTGTGTCCACCACGTCCTGTAATCTCTCCCAAGTCCTTCATCCCAGCACCGAGCAGCGGGTGATAGTCTATCTAGTTGGCGTCACAGAGTCGTGTGTACTGGCGGACGTCTTCAACGCCCTTGCTACTTATCTGGCACCTTTAAAGTATGTCGCCTTGAATATCCTACTGAAAGAAACACCTAAATATTCCCAACAACTTTCCCCTTCTGCCCATTCAATTTACCAGTGACATCAGTATTACTCGAACCTAAACTTACACGCAGTTCCGTTCGATTTATACAGTGGTGCTTATCGCTGAAATGATTCGTTTGGTTACATACGTTTTACTACAAGAGTGACGGAGAACCATGGGCTTGTCAGGTACAAACTACCACTATTTGCCTCCCCCTCCTCCTCCCCTTCACTTGAAAAGGAGGACCCTGGCGTCAACGCCACTCTTGCTTCACTCTAAGAGATCATAATTTAATTGCCATCAGGACTATGCTTAAGGCCTCTACACAAGATGAACTACAGTTCTTACACCCAAGGAGAATGGAGGGATACAAGGATGCAATCCACCCACTCATAGAGACGTATGAAAACATTACCGCTTTAGGAGTTATTTTTTCATACTAAACTGGACTCGCATTCTTCGCAATGTTGACCGAATGTTTAAGAATCGTTTCAATACTTCACACACTCCGCATAACCTTGCAACCTCCAAACACATGCACCTATATGCGACCTTGACTCACGATTTATTAGCCTAGCCGCTTACCCCTCGCGCGCGACGGTACGACCCTTGGATATGTATGATAGCCCGGCCTTTGACCTGACCCTTAAGGGTGGTATCGTCGTGTTCGAGGGGTTAAGAGGGTCTAACTGGGATGAATATCGTCCTGAACCGTTCATTCATCAACTCCCACCTCCAATACATCATCAATCGCTGACAGCAGATGTCATGCTATTCTCTTTCGTTAACTGTGGCCAATGCTGAGTAAAAAGTTGATCGCCCAGTTACTAAGAACGAAGCTGAGCCACACGCAGACGAACCCAAGCGAGAGAGCGAAATATCTCCACACAATCATCATGGTTAATTATAGAACTAAATAGAGGACCGAAAATTCACAGAGAGAATTCCACCTTCAAAATTTCCCGGAGCATACAACTAAGAGGAACGGCATCCCTTACGAGGCGCACACACAAACACACACACACACACACACACACACACACACACACACATAATTTACAGCATCGGCAGGGTGCTATTTCATTACTTATCTCTGCCAACAGCCTCACTCGGGACGCTCCATGACAGCATAATGGCGCCTTGTATGACGGGATGAACCTGCTCTCGCCACACACGACTGCGATAAACTTTTATGATGTACACGACAGGTCTGCACCTTCCCTATGATTCATCCGGAGGCCGATACCTGCGCTACTTGGACAAAGAGATGCCGCTCAGATCCAACACCGCCTACCGTCTGCATGGCAGCCTCGGATGCCAACAATTACGGCCTTTACAGTGGAAATTTGATTGCTCCAAATACCAACTGACGTCTGGACACGCAGTATACCTGAGCCCAGACGCAAATACTTATTACAACTTCTAACTCAATATCTCCTAGAGTGGTTAACAAAAAGCTGTTCTATCATCCACATAGATTCGAGGCCAACACTATATTTAATGCAGAGGTTGTGAAAAATTAGATGTGATCTATGCCCGATGAAGAACCAGCTTCCCCACTCCCTAAAAAAAGAATTCCCTTTTTGGTCATCATTTTGCATTGGGTGGATCCACATTACATCATAGACTATCTACCGCTGGGGACAAGTGTGGTGCAGGAACGACAGCTGAAACACCAGTCCCCCTCCTCGCCTCGTATCAATCGCCGGAGCAGTGTAGCAACAGAGGCCTATGGAACTCTCGTGACCATGTACCCTAAACTATACCGCTAACCCCACACACACACACACACACACACACACACACACTACCACCACCACCACCACAACCATGGCCTAGCAATCCATATCCTCTTTCTATAAAAACGTACGGAAAGGTCAATAAAAGTATACAGAAATTTCCGTAACGGACTGATTAACAAACTACGGCCAAGGGGGAGGACTTATACTCTACGAATGTAAGCGAAAATATACGAGACGCCGACGAAGTGGCGGGGAAATGTGTGTTGAGAGGCTGGTCGGGCGGGCGACACCACGCGACTCACCGGCGCCGCCGCTGCCTCCAAGACTCCACCCACCAGCACTGCCACGTGACGCACAACCTCACGCCACCACTAAACCTTTTACGGCCGCCACCCCACCACCCACGGAAACTTCATTCCCGCAGGGAAGGAAACTTAAGGGGGAAACACAAGACCGTCTGGTGTGAGCCTTTATACCACCAGTCAGGAGCTCAATGTAACGGATAGGCAGGCAGGCGCTGAGAGACGTGGAGGTCATTAGCCTGCCTAGCCCATAGCTAACCTAACTCTAAGAGATAACATTATGCCTGCGGCGAGGGGCGTAGAGTGAGTGTGTGTGTGTGTGTGTGTGTGTGTGTGTGTGTGTGTGTGTGTGTGTGTGTGTGTGTGTGTGTCCCTGTCGGAAAAGTTTTTCGCCCTTGTAAAGTGGAACAGGGCAAGCAATTAAGAATGCCAGACACATCCAATTCAAATTCATATTGATATGAGAGCAAAAATACGTGTATTTACTGCTTAAATGAAAGCAACAAGCGTTAAACGTTCAGCATATTCTAAGTGTAACGTACCTAAAAATAAGTCTGGCCTTGAAATTGTCCCACATATTTCACTAATCACCCTTGTAACACATTTGTCCATGGTGTATGGAAACAAGCACACATAAGTGGAACACACTACTAAAAATATCATCTTACGACTGTATATCATTCTATCCTGTTACAGACTATGCTAGACACAGTTCATGGAAGTAGGCAGTTTATCACGACATCCACACAAGTAATCTCTAACAAAATGCCGACGAATCAAATGTCTGACTTCCATGGGCCCAGCAAACTCTAGACAGCAAAGCAACCAACAAAGAAATTTACTCGAAGTGACCTCAATTAAGTACAGGACAGCAGCTTCCGGGAAACAGAGCTGTGACCTTCAAAAGGGTATCCTAGCTAGAGTGACCTAAAAAAATATCCACATGCCTCCAGGAAATACAGCCTGGTAACCTCCAGCAAACAGAGGAGTGAAAACTCCAAGATATGTAACACACATTCAAGGATGGCAACTGTAGGGACCTCCCACATACTGGCCCCCTGGAAACGTACCACCAAGGGACCTCCAGACATACACAGTAATCTCCATGCGCCATTACCCTTACGATCTTCAAGCTAATACTGACCTCCAAGAAGTGTGAAATAATGACCCTGCCTTGTGTACGTTGCATAACGACCTCCGAGAAAAGTTGGCGATCGACCTGAACGTGTGGCCGCCTTAAATCACAGGTGAGACTGTTTCGCAACCCCCATGTAGTCGCAAGGGGCCTCCAACTGTCCCTAACGACCTCCAGGTGTTAAAGGTACTCCTCCTCCTCCACTCAGACTGCACATACCAACACACAGGTTAAAGCAGCATTGGAGTAACGAGGAAAGAAAATGCCAAGGGTTGAGGCTGGCCAGGTAAGGGCGTCGAGCTAACGAAGGCCGCGGTGTCAACATAGGTTAGGTAGAATCCTCCGAGTGGCTCCACAAATGGTCTTCGAGGCGCCAGGTTGGTGTTCGTGCGTGCATACTTTCGTCTAGCTGCTGCTGCCGCTGCCGCCGTACCCTCTAACCCGCCACCGCTCTTGAGTCTCCTTCACTCATGCGTTTTGGAACCAAGCAACCCTATGGAAGGGGATTATAGCTTACTATACTCAAGTCAACGCCACAGACGAAATAATTTGGTATCAAGTGAGGTAATGCCATATTTAAGTCCTACACCAACCCCCGGTATTCCATCCCGCATTATTCCAACCAGCTTTCTAACAGTTTCGTGCCTACTCCTCTCTTTCCCAGTCTACTCTCGTCGTCACCCTCATGAATGGAAGAGAGCGGCGCTTACGTCCACAACTTGCTGGAAACTATGAATGGTGGACAGCTCTCTTAGCAGCATCCTCTCTCTCTCTCTCTCTCTCTCTCTCTCTCTGGAACCGGCCGCTCTCCTCCTCCCCATCACGTACACCACCCGCTCCAACTGATACGCGCAGATGGGCCTTTCAAAACTTTTCATCACTCTTGTAACACAGTAAACATACATATCCCACATTACCTATCGTCGCTGTTTATAAGTAAAGACGAAAAGAACGTAATGTTTGAGATTACTATTGTTGGTTAAATTTATTAGACCGATAAACTTCACCCAAGTATCCGTATGGTCGCTCTCGGGCCCGAAACTGCCTAAGGCAACAAATTTTTTGATACGTAATATGGATATATTCTTTACTGGACATAAATTATGTATATGTTTTCTTGTATATATATATATATATATATATATATATATATATATATATATATTACATTATGTTTGACTGCACATCCAAATCGTACATGTGACTACGGAAAAATTGTGAGGACCCAGATGCTGTACAAACACCATGAACTCATGAAGCAGACGGCGATGCTTCCACGCTGCAAGAGGTGTTGTTGCCCACCCGTGGATACATATTCATATCACCTCTAATCATACTCTTAACTGTTCTAATTTCTCGTTATATTTATTGTAAATTCAAACCTTCCTCTCTTATTTACTGAGAACTTCATTTTGTGTAAGGGAAAATTTCAGTGAGTAAATCGAATGGACTCGTACAGACGGTTTCTAGGCTAGGATGGCGTTTCATCACCGATATTTTCCCAAACTAGAACATTCCTATGATCAATGGATTTTTGCTTCATGGTTTCATCAACAGTATCATGTCTTCCCACTCCTTATCACGACGTTTCACTCACAAAAGAAGTTAGTGTTTATGACCATAAAAATGTTAGCTGTAATGTTCCTGGTATCGACATCATATTTCCGCTCTTAAGGTTCACAATTTCTGCTTAATTTGTCGTACGAAGTTACTTTCTCCACACTATATTCATTACTGTCTTTTCACTATCCAGAACAATAAAATCCCACTTCCACTTCTTTAAGCTAGACAACCTGTCACGTTGACAGCATTCTGTCTCGCGCTTCAACCATTTTTTTTAAATCAATGATTCAACTTCTTGAGCACGACGAAACGATCCTGTAGCACGACGGTTACGATCCTTAGGTATGCTGGCATGGCTTTTAAACTAACCTTAGCTGAGTTGGCCTCGTCTTTGGACCTGACCATTTAGGGTCAAGTCATCAGCGGCCATGCCAATGTACCCATAGGCTGTACCGTCGTAGTTAACTGGTGTCGCAAATCAGTGCTCAAGTTAACAGAAATGAGAATTTTCTCAGAGAATCCGTTCTCCTCCTCTTTCCAAAAATCTAATGTTTTGTGAGTGGAAGAATAAGAATTCCGTTCCTGTCATTAAGTGCCCTTATCTACGGTGACTTTAGTCACCGTAGATAAGGAATTAGAGAGGAACTAAAGAATCTGTCACACAGATACAGATCATACCTCAAAATACTAGATTGGGGCAACTCTCATATTCATAATTATCAAGAAATTTTACAAATCCTAGCCTAAACTAACCCAAAATTTTGTCAGAAAACTAGAAGCACATGTGCAGGAATTTTTCCTTCAGTTGGGCTATTCATTACCATAATTATGCTGTTTTTTCTCCAAATTATGAAGCATCGGATCTACGATGTTTTGAAATAAAGAGGTGACCCAGTCTGATCCGCTATGTGGGGCAAGACCCTTCTGAAGGAGGATTCTCACCAGGAAGTATGAGGTGTCAGTCAGAAGGGTTGTGGGGCCTCATGGCTCTAAGAGGGACTGTGGTCATATCTGCTTTGTAATTAATATTCATGTAACACTCAACCGAGCGCTCAAGAAGCACTTAGACACATGAGCGAAGGTTTGTTACGGAGGCATCCGATCGTGATGAATGCCACCCCATGTTTACTGAAGTCTTAATAGACATTTCAAAAGCTCAATATTAAAATCGTAAAAGGAGAATAAATCACGTCCCGAAAGTCGTAAATTGAAAATATTCTGTCGTGAGCAATGGCAACTACTGGTATCTCGATGATCTTAGGAGATGGTCTGCAACAACCATTCGCCTATACAAGGTGTAATATTGTTGAAATATATACTTAACGTGTAATATATGGTATCTGGCTTAATGACCATCCAGCACTCCGTATATTCAATGGCAAATATAATGAAGATCAAGAAGCATCAGTCGTCAATCATACCCCTACAAGTAACCAGCCCAGCCTCGCACAACACCGTTTGCAATACACAAGGTTTGCTGGATTTAACGACAAACGACTTACCTTGATCTGCCAGAATTTACACCAAATACGCGTCATAAACAGTCCGTCTAACGTTGCGTTATAACGAATGTCTCATATGGGACTAAAGTGGAAAAGGAAAATAAGCGCTAGGAAGGGGAGTTAGGAAACACTACCTCCATTCCTGTGAGCGCTGCTGTAATCACTGCTAACCGACTTGCACTAACCCACCGTAACAGGATCCCACTGTGGAATTGGTCGTATTGTCCAAGCCTCAATGAGAGTCATTCATCAGCAATCTTTACGTTCATAATCAAACACTTGTTCAGTTACAAAGTCAAGATTCGCTCGGAAGCACGTACAGCCTGGACTGACTCATCTCCACACTGGGATACATGATACAAACCGCATAACCTTCCAGAAATCTGAATAAATAGATTTTATTCTCAATTATTCTTTTTCTCCCCTTCTCACCCACTTCTATGTCCAACACAAAGGGAGTAAGAGAAAATTAGGCTTAAAATGTTAACTACTGAACGAAGAAGACAATCTTCCGTGTACCACAAAGAAAATTCTTTTGATTACAAAAAATAAACCCAACATCCGTACGAAAAGATACGAGCGGACACAAGCTGATTAATATCTGGCCCGGCCATAGAAAGCAGGAACGTTAAGAAACAAACCCTGGAAGGGTAAGATAGGAGACAGCTTGTGTTTAAGCATTAGACAAGAGAAAGAGATACGACGCCGGGGCAGAAAGGGAAGCAGCGGAAAGAGTTAAGGTAAGAGAAAGAGGATATGGCCCCAAGAGAAGGGTTGGCTGTTGGAGGTTGACAAGTGGTAATGACGAGACTGGCGCCAATGAGGGGGTGAGGAGGGCTGGGCGTGGGGCTCGGTGGGGGCCCTGGCGACCGACCGACCGACCGACCGACCGGCCGCCCGCCCCGATGTATGTGTTGTGCACCAGAAGCTGGCTGTTAACGGCCTTGTTGATCCACCATGGACGCCGCCGTACCGAACCCCTTGGGGGGAGGGGGAGGGGAGGGGAAGCGTCGGGATGAGGTGTTGAGAGGTGTGACGTGAGGAGCTACTAAAGGAGACCCAGCCAGGGATGCTACGATGGGGCGAGCGAAGGGAGATACAGATAAAGGCTGGTGAAGGGAGATATTGAGGGAGTAAATGTGGAGGACAGATAACCTGAGAAATGATGGTCAATTATCATGTTATCTGTGGTTATGTCTAATTGTGGTAAAACGGGTTAGCGGAGCAGAAGGAAGGCCGAGGTGCTCGTAAAGAAGATGGAAGGAACTAGTGGGGCAGACAAAGGGAGAGGAAAGGGCTGGGGTACAACTAAGGAAGGAAGTAACGGATGAACTGAGGGATGAATAGAGTGCCGAAGGAACTTAGAGTAATAAACTAGGCAATGAATGTAGTCCTGATATACAGTGATAAAAATCGGGTAAACTAAGGGCTGTCGGCAGTCCTGATTCACAGAAGGAACTTCTGGAGTAAACTGTGGGATGTGTATAGTCCCGATGCAGAAACTAATAAGAGTGAACTAAGAGACGTATGTTGTCCTGATACAAAGGGAAGTAACAGGAGTAAATTAAAGAATGAATTAACCACTGAGGTACATGGAAGGAACTAATGGATTAAGCTAAGGGATGAATGCTACATGGAATGGGATAAATGGATTACTGAGGTACATGGAGGTAACTAATGGGGTAAACCCAGGGATGCTTGGATTAGAGGTACAGTCAGGGAACTAATGAGGTACACCAAAGGCTGTATGCAGTGCTGAAACAAAAGGAAGGAACTAATGGACACACACAAAGGAAAGGTAGTATAAAAAATAACACCAGGCTAACAGTACAGCGGGATATACTGAGGCCAGACACTGAAAGGAATGGAAAACTGGAAGTCTGATGTATGGGGCAAGAAATACAAAGGCGGACAGAGAGGAAATAATGGGGGAAGGGAGCAGAGGCAAGTTAGGTTTAAAACTGAGTTGGGTCACAAAGAGGGATCGCTACTGAGTGAATGTCAGCTCCGAGGGCATACACCATGGGCCAGCGGACAGAGGCAACAGCCAAAGCGGCGACGTACATCCACAGACACGGACAAAACCGACTTTGGAAAAACTAACAAACAAGGACGAAGGCTTTCCTCCTCGATAGTATGTGCTGGAAGTGGCTTCCGTGATGGGCCGGGAACTGTCACATCCTTGGAGTGTTACAAAGAAGAGTGTAGAGAGGATACTTCAGCTCAAAAAAAAAAAAAAAAATAAGATTCTTGAGTACTGTAGGTCGACCTTATGTTTCTGAGGAATCGTGGGGTTAATTTCCTAATGTTTCTAGGGGTTTTGGGGTCGACCTGTTGATGTATCTGGGAGGTCTTGGAGTCGATCTGGTCATGTTTCTCGGGTAGCTTAAGAGTCGCCCTGCTGATGTTTCTAGGGGATCGTGAAGTTGACCCACTGAGGTCATCCTAACGATCCTGGTCGACAAGTAGTTCCAAGCAGGAGTGGCGGGCCATGGTAGAAGAGGGGTTTTAACCTTGGTGCGGTGTAGGTCCCCCCCCCCCTCCCCCGAGTCCTGACAGGTGGGGCTGCGATAAGGTAAGTGCACCAGTGGATGGGCTGTGCTGAGGCAGCGCAGTCGGGGTTGAAATGCAGAGTGAGGAACCCAATGTGTGTTAAGGGGGTCGGGTGATGGTAGACGAAGTCTAAGTGTATAATTTGATGGTAAGTCGATCTCAGGTGTGTACGAAGTATAAGGAGGTGGACAACGATTCCAGTGTAGAAATCTTTGGGGGTTAACGTGTCTCCGGTCCAATTTCCCATCCCAGTTCGAAAGTCTTCATTTGTCTCAATGCACACAGACAAAGCGTTTCAGTAATAGCATGGGTCGAAGGGTACGTGGTATGGTGGTGGCAAGTACAGAGCGAACGTACAGTGGGTACACTATATCGACGCAGGAGTGTTTGTGGTCCGGAGTACAGTGATGTACGAGGCTACGTAAGGCAAGTGAGGCCAGAGGGCTGCGGTGCCACGGGTCGTGGTGAGGGCGGGCGGGAGAAGGAGCCTCCTGCTGGCGTAGCGGCAGCAGCGATGGCGGCGCCGCCGGGAGTCACGGCCATCTGACCCCCACGTCGCGTCGCCACACATCTCATGCAACACTACCATCATTCCCCCCCCCCTCACCCTGCACCCCCTCCCCCTCTCTCTCAAGGACCTCGCCCCTATTTGCGGGGGCCGATCCCCCCCCCCTCCCCTCCAACCCTACCCTTCCCCCCCCATGAGTTATGTGAGGCCTCACCATATTACTTGGTGGGCTGGGCAGCTGACCAGTGAGCGAGGACCTCCTCACCATACTCATGGCTCGAGACACCCGACCATACACACAAGGCCACACTCGCATCAAAGGCACACACACGCGTAAACACACACACAAATACACACATGGACCATGTGTACACAAGACCCAGCTCGCCCCATTAAATTCGGTCCTATGGGGAGGGTAGGGGAGGGCAAAGGGGGGCAAGATGGAGCAAAGGGGCTTGTGTGTAGGGGGGAGGGTAGGTAGGGGGTGCGGCGCCAGAACCCGAGGGAAGGGGAGGCTGCTGGCGTCACCCTGCCCGTCGCCACCACCATAGCCGTCGCCCCCATAAAATTGATGGCAGGTCTTGGCAGGGCCCCGGAGGGAGTAACGCCGCCCTGGCCTGGCCTCACTACGGCAGGCGGCCACAGCGGCGGCGGCGGCGGCGACATCCAGGCGGCGGCGTCACACTGGCTCTCCAGAGGTGCAGTCGCCGCCGCCGTCGTCGCCGCTGACGCCGCCGCCGCTGCCCCTGCTACCTGTCTGTCGCCGAGACCCGTGTGGCGCCAGGCGCCGCGGCCCCCGGCCCGCCCCTACACCACACTCCCGCACCTCAACTCCGCCAAAACTTCCATCAGAAGAAATATATTCATACACTCAATTTCTGGGAAAAAACGGCTTAATTCTCCCCCGGTGGCGCGGAGAGACGCGGGGGGGGGGGGGAAGTGTGTGGGAGAGAGAGAAAGAGAGAGAGAGAGAGAG
>JAYMFT010000016.1:471183-487931 GCA_038088735.1 Panulirus argus | reverse complement strand
CAATATATATATATATATATATATATATATATATATATATATATATATATATATATATTATCACATACCTAACATATCACAAACCCGTCAGTATCTACAGTACCACTCTGGCCTGTCTACTGATGTCTGCTATCTATGTACTGAACACACAGGGCTAAGCCCAGCTCTATAACTAAACTCATACGAGTACTGACCCAACTTGTAATGTAAAACTCCCTTAGGAGCTAAGTGTAAGGCGCTGACCAACCGACCAACCATCGCTTACTTATCGCCATACATCTTTCCCCTAATCACCATCACCACACGTCTCCCCCCCTCAAAACAACCAACACACATATCCCCCTTATCAACACCAGACGTCTCCCCCTTATCACCATCACCACCACCCATCTCCCCCTCATCACCACGCTCTCACCACCACAAATGCAGCAGAAACGCCCACTTCACGAAGAGATCCAGAGTGCAACCTGGACGCTCAGGTTACCAAACACTGATCACTTTGATTACCTTCTCGCTCTATTTCACCCCCCCCCCCTTTTATATATATTCTTAATGCACAAGGAATCTCTCTCACAATATGGCATCAGGTGTCAAGTGTCAGGAATTTAAATAAAACTCCAGGATGGCAACATAATTTACTGCCTTGCAATTGGCGACCGTTACCAAAACAAACGTTATGACCCCAGTACCTCCCTTGTCTTTACCACCAACAAACCCTCGCTTTGTGCTGTTCTTCTATCCTTATCTGAGTGATTTAGCCAACAGGCAGAGAGCTTAACAGTGTCGATATATCGGGTTTCCCTTGTGGATGATGGCGCCTCGTATTACTGACGCGTTCCGTGCCAACGTCCACATAAAAGAGGTTGGCTGCAAACTGCGCTATCTCGCTTGCTAAGCGTCGAATGCCGATATCAGTTGGTCGACTCTGGATCGTGTCTGACCTCAGACATCCACCACCAGCCAGCCAACCTTCAGGAGCAATGACCTTTACCTGTGAGCGGCCTTCACATCATCAACAGTGATTTTCTGTATCGTAAAAGACCGAACAGGCAACTACCACGTCGCTGGATCGAATTATACGACAAACTGCTTTTGTTTCACTGCCGTCACAGTGAATTCATAGCCTGACGACAAACTCGACATAGACGTTTATTTTTTGTGCATTAGCAAACATAAATGGATCCTTTTAACTCACTACGAAACTAGTAGGAACGTGTTTTCAAAGGCGCACAATTGCTTTGAGTCTACCAACAAGCAACCACACACTAGCCGACGCCCCTCCCCCAAAAACACTCAATGACGGGAGGGAGTTGGAGGTGGAGGGGGTTGGGGAAGGAGTGGAGTAGGAAGGGGGAAGGGAGTGGGGGGGAGAGATGCCTGGACTAAGCCGTTTCACTCAAGGTCAGACACGGCAATAACATCACTCAAAAGACACTACAATCTTACAACAATGCAATCACCGTGTGCAGCATTACTTCATTTGAACTCTCTCTCTCTCTCTCTCTCTCTCTCTCTCTCTCTCTCAATCAGATGGGACCCCAGGAGCGTAAAACATCTTGCTCGAAAAGTTCAAATAAGTAATTTCATATGGGTATTAATCACACACACACACACACACACACAAGCTGTAAATGCTGCACACAAGCACCACCATTACTCACAGGTTTTCTTATGGCTTTGGCCTTCAAAATACGTGGTAAGAATATTATACTAGCGGAGGACACACACACACACACACACACACACACACACACACTTCCTCCCCAACCCCACCCCCAACAGATACCCTTCTGGAAGAAGTGTTCGCCACGGCCTAAATAGGTTTGTAGAAAGAAAAAATAAATAAATACAAGCCCTTCTGGAACACCGGAGGTAAATGTTTACCAAGTGATCAGCTTCACAGCCATCAATTGTTGAGAACGTAAACTCTTGAAAGTTTACCAATCATGCGGCCACTCATCTCAGCCCAGCAAATTACTCGTATCTATCGCTCACGGTAAATTACGAAGCTATAGGAGTCCAAGCCAGAGTGGAAAAGCCCTTCGCCAAGCCAGTGGATGGGAGAGCCCATCTCCAAGCCAACGGGTGGGAAAGCCCTACGCTACGCCAATGGATGGAAAGCCACAAGCTAAGCCAGAGGGTGAAAGAGATAAGCTAAGCCAGTCAGGTTGTTAAGCCGATGGGATTTCAAGACGTTTGTCAACGAGGTCGTCAAGCATGTCATCGGGCTGTCAAGTCAAGTAGTGACTGTTCAAGTCCTTTACCAGGATGGCAGTATCCCAGTCCGTTGAAAATGTCAGGATTTTCAAAGGAATAAAAGCAAATGGATGGAAAGTTAAGCCTTTCTCCTCCCGCTGGCTAAGGAACCATATACATCCTCACTATATATGCGTGGCTCATGCAGCAACAAAAATAATCATAACACCATTTCAAATTTACTGCAATATCATTGCTGCTATTGCTTCACTAATATATTAAGGTACTGCATTGAAAAATACTTATTGCGTCATTGTTCATTAACTGTTATATCACTATTATAGCTTTTATTGCAGATTTTTATTTATCACTGACTACCCATGTCGTTAGAGAAACATTACTATAGTTGGTTATTGTACGCAAAATTATACGCAGTAGCTGTATACATATATACGTTATCGCAAGCATTTAAGAGACTTTTGTAAATATGTATCATTGTATTGAAGGCACAATAAATATTTCAAATCAAATCAAAGCACTGAAGAGACGCCCCAAACCGACGAGCAGCACATCTCGCCGCACCACCATACGACCCATCACCGGGACACTACCACTCCCCACCTGCGGGCTGATGCCCGGTTTGTGTCTTCTGTACATGTATGTGCTATATGTATGTACTTTTGCCCATATGTATTATTGTATTGAAGGAACAATAAAAATTTCAAACAACAGCATTGAAGAGTTTGCAAGTATTTCCTGCAAGCAATGACATCGCACTACAAATACAGCTTATTGCATGCGCATAAAATGCTGTTGCACCACAAATACAATATCAATGTACACATTAGATTATCAACAAAAAGAATTTCACAAACCAATAATGCACCAGCAGCACTACAGACATTATTGCCAGTTTTTTTATTTTTACGTTGAAAGCTACGCTCAAGGAGAGAAGTCCACGTCAAGGCTGGGCCTTAACTGAAATATGGAGTTAAATTTTGGTGAAAGAGGTAAAAATCTGTCTTTTAAAAAATGCCTGGTCATGATTATTGGGAAGGCAAGAGAGTAGAGTTGCAAAGTTTCGAGGTATAGACAAACAAGAAGCCAGCTCTCGGGAGCAAAAACCAAAGTAATACCTATAGAAGAGAGAAAGTGAAACAACATTGCTCCGTAAAGTAAATGGGTCAAGTTATGAAGTTAGCTTGGGAGAGTTTACAAATCTGATCGGTTTCGACTCAGATTTGTCAAGAATGCAGGGCTAGAACCACCCCAGAAGTGAGAGCAGTATTGCGCCGGTATAACGGGTAACACCGTTACTAGCAATTACCACTGTATCCAGGTCTACACAAGTGGTTAACGAAGCACCAGTTCAAACTAACTCCGGAATATATATACTGCGACACCCAAAATAAACTACTTGCTATTGCACCAACTATATAAACACCTGGTTACTACACCATCTACAATAAAAAACTTGGTTATTGCATTAGTTATATGAACACTTGGTAACTGCACCATCTATATAAATAAGGGGTTATTGCACCAGCTATATAAAGACTTGGTTATTGCACCATCCATTTCATCATGTGGTTCCCGGAGCCAGTGCAAGACATCTCCAATAAGATATACGCAAGGTTAGAGCACATTATAATCGAGCTTAATACACCAATATAAGCATATAGTTACTATAACAATATAAACAGCTACTGAATTAGCATAAACATAACCATTAATATATTCATATGCTTACTGGACTAATACACACAGCTGTTGCACTAACAAAATTATATGCATCGGATTATTGCTCCTGAAATACAAACATCCATTCATTTCCAAAAAGCTAAAACCACGCGGTTTTTGCATCATCAACATAAACAATTACTGCACCGCTAACATACTTAACTGGTTACTGATCACCGACGCTAGTTAGGGAACCACTAATGTATACAGTTACTTCAACCCCGTTACAGAAGCATATCCCTGCAGACCTCGCTACTTCAGCTCCCACCCACCCTATACAACTCCTTTAATAATATCATCCATACCGGACCCCGTTACGGCGGGTTCACTACAAAGACCCCGTTACTGCCACTTCCTCAAGACAGATATCGGACAAGGTCGCTGGCGCCATCAGGGGTCTGAGTCAGCCAGACACCGGCCGGTCAATCAATACAGTGTTTGCACGTCTATATAATGACCCAGGTCCTCTCCTAACTTCGACTCGAACTCCTCCGGGACATCGAAGTCCAAAGTGTCTCATTTCAGAATCTGAGACTTTATGTTGCGCTATTAAAGACTGAAGCAAACGTACTAACCACGTTGCAATATCTACACCTCGCTGGCTTTGTTATCACAATTAATACAAGAGATGAGACCTACAATGAACCTGAGCTACAACGTACCGCTTTATCTGGAGTGACTGTATACAGTCGGAGGGGCATGTGTCGCAAAGCGAGAAACGTTATGTGCTGATAAGAGCGCAGTTTCTGATATGGGCGACACTGTACAAGGATCGAGGACGACAGCCAACAGGAACGACATTACAAGGGTCGTGTACGGCCGTATCAGGTGCGACTGTACAAAGGTCGTGTACAGCAGTATCACGTACAACACGACCTGGGTCGTGACCAACAGTATCAGGTGCGATACTGTACAAGGGTCGTGTGGAGCATATCAGGTTACGACCACGAACAAGGGTTGTTTACAACAGTATCATGTGCGACACTAAACAAAAGGTACGCGTTTACAACATAAGGATGGCACTTCACAGAGGCGCTCAACACAGTAATATGCAACAGATGATACTCACGTGTAGCCGATATTGCCGTCAAACTCTCCAAGAAATCTAACTTTAAATGGTTTCAGTAGTTTCATTATACGTGACAGCCAGAGAGTGGCTAGGTGCAAATGAATACCTGATGAAGTCTTTGGGAGATGTCTTCACTTCCACAGGGCCCAGGCTGTTGTCTTAGCTCGGTGATCGACCAAACTGTTGGAAGCCGCATCTCTTAGGCCTACATAACCCTCACCACCTAGCTGGTCTGGTGCACTTTGTAAGTGAAGACCATTTGTTCGTTTGTTCTTGATTTTATTCGCTAAGGTGTGAAAGGCATCAGAGTAAATATAAATGTAAATAATAGATAAACCCTTAAATCACCAACTGGTACCAGACATAGTCGACTCTCAAAGGGTTTGTTTCTTGGGTCGGGAATAATTATTGCAGCTAGCCTCTATATTCTTTCCATACTGGTTATGTCTTTCCTCAAGTAAGGCGGCCAAAACTGAATACAGCATTTAAGACGGGGAGGGATCCACCAGCGAGTTGTAAAGGGTGAGAATAACTTTCCCGGGGCAAATTCGAGAATGCTAACTATGAATACAAGAATTTCGCCCCTTTATGCGGCTGCTGTACATTGTTAGCTTGGCTCTAAGGTCAGCAGAGATTATTACATACAAGCCCTTTTCCTCACTGACCTTTCGTAGCTCAAGAGAATTCATACTGTGGCTTGCCTTTTCATTTTTACAACCGATATGCAACACTTTGCACTTACCAATATTGAAATTCATCTGTCACCGATTAGCCCAGTTCATCAGTTTCTCTCTGTCAGTTTGAAACTGCAGGCGTTCAGTTTTTGTTGTGGTTGAGGATCGTCCTAAAAGGCTCTGCCCTGGGGAAGGGGGATGGATGGAGGCCGGTTACATCACCCCCCCCCCCCCTCTCCCTCAGCAGGAGACGACTCTGACCTCCCCAGAGAGAGGGAGACGCCCCAGCCTTACAAGCAGGGGGAGTGGGTGACCAGCCTCCAAAAGCAGGGGAGGAGAAGCATCAGCCTCCTCCAGTAGAGAGAAGGGGCCCCTGCCTCCACAACAGGAGGGAGACGCCCTAGCCTGCCCAATAGGAAGGAGGATCCCTGCCCCCTCTGGCAGGAAGAAGTGCTGTGGCCTCCCCAGCATGAGGTAAAGGTCCCTATCTCCCCAGAAGGATGGGAGGGACCCTGGCCTTACCATCAGAAAGGAGGGGCTCTGCCCTCCATTAGGAAGAAGGGGCCCCTTAGCCTCCCCAGCAAGACGGAGGGGCCCTGGTCTCCCCAGCAGAAGGTTGGGGCCCTGGCCTCCCCAGCAGAAGGAAGGGGCTCTGGCATTCCCAGCAAGAAGGGGCCCTGGCGTCCCCAACAGGAGGGAGGGGCCCCTGGTCTCCCCAGCAGGAGGGAGGAGCCCTGAGCGGGTCTGCAAGACACACCAGACCGCCAGGAAAAACTCGACTCTTCACTTCCCTGGACACTGTGACCAACTGCTTACTACGACCACCCACTTACGGCGGACACCACCTTACCTAGACCAGCCAGCCAACTCATCCACACTATGACCACCTCATAACTGTAACTATCCATGTAAAGGTCACCTATTACTGCAACGACCCAATTAAAGCCCCTGCGTTCTTACAGCGACCATCTGCTTAAAGCGACCACCAAGTGCTGCTTACTGCTGATCACCACCTTCTTCTGCCACCCATCTAATTTAGCCACCTCCTTATTACGACCATCCTTCTGACGAGGCCACCTACTTAAATGAGACTACATTACTAATGCACATTCCTAATGCGGCCACCGTTTACTGCATCTCACACCTTTACGGAGGAACGACGATTGAAGTGGTTACCTGCTTGTTAAACCCACCTACTTCCTAAAGTCTCCTGCAGTGTCCTACAGCTCATAACTTCCTGCAAGCACCGCTTATTACAACAACCAGGTTTTAGAGGCCACCCGCTAGCCACGCCCAACCTGGTTAATGCGACCAATCAATTACTGTGAACAGCCATCAACACGACACGCTCGCTCTCTTGTGCTAACGTACGTATAATAATGAAACGCACACGTACAACAAACATAAAGACACAAACACACACACACACACTATCATCATATATATATATATATATATATATATATATATATATATATATATTTCATCCCGTAAAATACAATTAACACACATACACACTCTCATATCTCATGTTTCCATGGAAAAGTTTGATGTCGTAAACCATTTTTTAAGTACGGGCCCGCCCGGGTTCGAGTCCTGGGTGCGGCAGTCGGCCTACAGTCAACCCAGCTGTTTATCCTCCCCCTTGAGGTTGGTTGATAAATGGGTACTGGCTAAGGCTGGGCTGTGTCCGTACACTCTCTCCTCGTCACATACCAAGAGTAATTAACAAATATCAATCAGACACAGGCATGTAAACATGGAGATAGACAATCACACACAAGTGCAAACGCAAATAAATACCACACGAATACATAGGTATGGAGAACAGCCAATAAGCCAAAAGCCAAAAAATTCCTGCCAAAAGTCGGCCAACCAGCAAGACCACCCAGCTAACAGGCCAGGAAGGCAGGCAGCCAGCCAGCTAATAACCCAGCCAGGTAGGCAGGCAGGCACCCAGCTAGCTAGCAGCTAGACACCCGACCACCTGCCAGCTAACATGCCAGCCAGCCAGGCAAGTCGGCTGGCAGGCAGGCACCCAGCTAGTTTGCGGCTAGGCAGCCGGGCACCTGCCAACCAGCAGCCAGCCAGTCAGCCACCACCCAACTAGCAGCCAACTACCAGCCATCCGGTAGCCAACCAGCAGTCAGCTCGTCAACCAGCCAACAACAGCAACTAGCCAGCTACCATCCAACCAGCAGCCACCAGGCCCACACACTGCCGCCGCCCCTGGGATTTGCATTTGGCCGTGGAGGACCGGCCGTCCAGCCAGCCACACGGTGCGTAGCAGGGAAGGACAGGGGGTACTGGGAGGGGAAGGCTTGGGGGAGGGGCGGACCACAAGGGAGGGGTGGGGGGTGAGGCCGAGTCTGGGCGGGGATGGGGAAGGAGGGATGCTGGACTGGGGTGGGGAGACAGCGCACGGTGGGGGAGATGCGCTGAACAGGGGAGGGAAGAGGGGAGTAGTATACGGATGAAGTGTCTTATCCCCCCTAAAAAAAGTAATGGTCTCGTTGCAATGGTTCTGAAATACTGCAATAGTCTCTTGAGTACTGAAACTGCAGTTGTATTAAGAGTATCCTGAAGTAGTCCTGAGACAGCATGACTCTTAAGAGTCTCGAGATTATCTCTTTTTAAATTGTACTTACCTTGCAATTTAGAGCCCTTTAAAACACCTTAGTACAACAGTCCTAAAACTGCCCGAATGAAGTAGTTCTCAATATCAAATTCTTGTATCGTAGCCTTGAAACTACCCTTCTGCAAGTTCTACATTAGTTTTCAAAAGAATTGTTGGAGTCAAAAGTAGTTTTCATGTGCTACATCTTACAACAAAAAAATAATGTACTCCTAAATAGTCTTGGACTCTAGGTGAGAGTTTTGAGTCGTAAAATAACTAAAATGGTCTCCAAATGAGTAAGTCCCCTTGTTATGAACTTTCTTGGATAACGTGGGCACTCCCTCCCACAGCAGTAGCTTTCATACAACTATCTCCAACCACAGACGTCCATCAATAAATCTATTAGTCTTAAGACAGTCCTGTTGCAGGTAGAGATAACCCCAGCATGGACGTAATTCTAACAATTGTCGAATCTGAAAAAAAAAAGTTTTAGTGTGTACGGTTTGCACTCACATTACCCTAAATAAATAACTACGGCACTCTTCGTATCAAGAGGGCGTCCAATTAAGCTGTTACCGTCAGTGAAATAATCTTGGGTTATCATTCACTGACAGTAATATTTACATAAAAGACTTGCAACCTTTTCCGGTTATGGTAAACGTTGTACACAACACACCAAAAACTTCATCTTTTTTGCTGTTTAAATTTCATATCTAACCATAAGGCATTCACTGCTGATGTCCTATAATTTTCTTAGCATAATTCTTATATGTAAGATTATGACATATATATAGTCTTCCCCATACAAAACCCAGATACCAAGTTCACTCTTCCGAGGGGTTTCATTTATATGGTTATTTACTCTAATTTTCAGCTTATACACCCTAACTTTTTTTTATTCACCAATAAACAAACCTCAACAATTCCATTCCTATAATGTCATCACAGTGGCCTCGTTTTGGTCTTGGCCAAACGTAAAAGTACCCCCCCCCCCTCCACACACACACACACACGGAAGGCTCGCCCCAATATCGTATCCCACTGGCGCCGACCAAGATTACCTGTGCGTCGGCGAGCCTCGTCGCGTTATCTGGTCGTCTGCCGCAGTCCCCACCTCCCGTTATCTCATTAAACACGTAACTGTACGATGCTTGTGGTTCTCGAGGTACGTAATGAGACCGTATGAGTATTTCTGTTGAATATTTATACATCCAAAGCTTCAAGAGGTCTGTTGTATCCATTTTCTTTCACTCCTCATATGATGCAGCCACTCATTTATTTCACCACACTTCGTCCGTAACCATGATTGCATTATAAAATTCTGTGACCACTCCAGAGATAATCTGAGAGTAATGAAACGGTGCAATCCTTATCAGTGTTGTATGTACTCATGTGTCAGATTTCATACCCTACAATGAATCCTGAATGGTAATAAGAAGTAAAGACAAAGTCATCAAGGCCCACTTTCAAGGCAAGGGCAAAGTTATGTATGCATATATGTAAACGTACCGTATTCCGTAGTGGTCCCAGACTTACCTGGAGGGGATGACAGGTGATTTGACCGGCGGTGAGCAGTCCACGTGCCGCCCCAACCACACGCACCGCCCAACACCACCACTCTTGCCTCTCTCCCTTATCCGTCTCCCATTTAACTACGAGATATACATTATACATGATAGAAGTGTGTGGTGACCTACCTGTCTGGAGAAGTCTGGCCCAGTGGTAGGGATTGGCACACACGTAAACGTGGTCGTTTCGGGCGGCGCATGTAGGGAGGCGCCGTAAGGGCGTGTTGTGCTGGTGGGTGTGTAGGTCTGGCCACCGCCATACACACACCATCAGGAGGTGAGGGGGCAGGGGGCGGCCGCCCACACACTCCTCGCCCGGGTTCCTGGGCACCAGCACACACTCTCCAGGGTCACCGCCTCTCGAGTCCAGCGCTGCCACAAGTAACTCCAGCTGAGGCTCCGTCAGGCGACGGAGCAGCTGCAGCGCGGCGCCTTTGAGCTGCTGCGTTGCCTGCTGCTGCTGCTGCTCCTGATGGTGGGCGTCGCCCAGTCCGACCCGCCTCGACTTCCACGCTCGCTTCACCAGGGTGTCCTTCCTGGAGCGGAACATGAACATGAAGCACGGAGAGGCGCCGCCCGGGCATAGCTTGGAGGGCGAGGCCGCCCCGCCCAGCCCGCGCGCCCACGCACACCACCCGCCCTCACCCCGCCCGCGCCGCCCACACTCGCCGCTACTGCTACTGCCGCTATTACTACAGTCACTCCAGAGGGGCTCGGGGGCCGCACCTGCCTCCGTGATGGTGGTGAAGAAGGGGGCCGGGCTGGTGTAGCAGGAGTGGGCGGTGGAGGGGAAGGCAGTAGCCGCCGCAGCTCCACCAGGGGGGCTCGCACCGCATGGGGCCGCCGCCGCCCGCAAGCTACTACCACAAACACAAACACTTCCACGGGCGCTCACACTCTGGCTAGCTACTTACTGCCCGCCTTGGTAATTTATATCTGAGTGACACTAGCGCGCTACACACTAGGGCCGGGCGTCATGCCGGGCCGCGCCATACACCGACAACACTTGCCACTGAGTGCGGTGGGCCATGCACCGGGAACGCACACACAGGTACACAGCTGGGTCAGGTGAAGCGTTGTGTACCGTCGCAGGTGTGGTGCTCGACTGTCGCCTGGACGGCTCGCCTCCCTTACACACACTACCCTCGCTCTCCACAACCAACACTAAACTCCATTTATACGGCCGTTCACGGAGATGACAGACTTTGGGAACATGACGAACATATGCTTATGAACATGTGCTACCATATATGCCAATTTTATAAACTTCCATCGCTTAGTTTTCAGAGGAAAAATATGCACATTGTCTGCTGGCAACTGTCAGCCGTCTGTTGCCAGATCACGCGACGAATGCATTATTTTCTGTCACGGTGTTGGCCTGGGTCACGTTCTTTAGCCAAGGTGCGGCTACGGTTGCCACGAGGTCAGGTCACTCAGGCTACAGTATGACACCTTATGATCACCGTTATTGTGAGAGAGTTACTAGATCGTCTACCAGATAAACTCCTGACGGCGCCCTCTGTGAAGTGCCGCGGCGCTAGCATTCAGCATCTTCCGTCTGGCAAAATATTGACTTGTTTATACAATATTTAGCGTCACGTTGCAACTGTTTTGACGATAACATTAAAGAAATACGTCAGTTGTGCAATTCCTCATCCACCTGTCGCGAAGAAAAACAGCGACATGAGCGAACACTCAAGAAGAAGAAATTATTTTTATCTCGCGTGTAGGGATTCAAATCCCGAGCTGGGCTCCCGCCACCACTGTAAATCCCACTTTCTTTAACTAGACCACCCTGGCCGAGGCCACCCGACCCCCCTGTCAACAGTGCCTGCTGGACTCGTGCGGTTATTATCACATTAATTGTCATTTCTTTTTCCTGAAAACAACTGTTTCACTTGGATTATGTCCACACGGCTGAAGTCTACTTCCTGTAAGTTGCGATGGTAGACAGATGGAGCCACTAATCGCCGGCTGTATCAGACGGTAGCTTGTAACATGCACGGAATGTTGTGGCACGTCCAAGAAGAAACAAATAAGCGGGTATCGCTCTTGGTTCCCTTGAAGTTCCCCGACAGTCGACCCAGCCAGCCACTGGCAGCGCTGCCCTCCGCCTTCTCATTCGTCAAGAACAATATTCTTTTTTCCCTCCAACTGTTTATATGTCGTGTTTCTCGCTATGTAACAAACATTACTTGATGTTAATAACTGACTGAAAAATGCTCCTTAAAAGTATATTACTTATTTGACGTTAAAGAAAGAACCAATATGGAAATTTTTGAAGGTCCATGACATCTGCAAACATCAATATACAAATTAATCCACTCTAAAGTCAAACAGAATAACCCATGATAAATGTAAGCTTAAATGACGTACAAACATTTCGTTACGAAACAACCAAGTCTACAAAAAATACGTTGTCTTCGGCCTGTTAATCACAGTTCTGCTGCTCCTGCTTAACTCGTAAAGTATCTTACTCACTACTTATATCTCCAGTGTGCCGTTAAGTGTGTGTCTGATGAGGCGGGGGAGAAGTGCTTTTCTCAAACATACTCTTGCTGAGCCAATGTGAAGAGAAATTAACTTCATCTGGAGAGACAGTGAGAAGTTGTTGTAGACGAGGTTACGCGGGCCAGGGTGGCAGCACAGGCAAACACGACACCACACCCTCAAGGTTACTCCACTCAACATTTCTCTTTGGGAAAGTTTATCAAAGCAAACATACATTGCTTATTCTGGTGAGATTTTTTATCTGCCTTCCCTGTGTTGCTGCCACTAACAAGAGCTTCGCCAGGGAACAAGACAAGGCTCTCTTGTCTGCAGGATAAGAGTCTTTGTTCTGGATAATGAGGCAACAATGGCCTTACACGAAACTATTAACTACTCACAGTGTAGCAAACAACATCGGCTTCCAACAGGTTGTTAACGTGGCGGTTATGACATCATGCGCAGTAATGGATCTCCATAATCCACCGTGAAGTATCTAGAAGGATCTTGTCATTCATACAGGCTGGATGGAAGTGCTTCTGAATGCAGACCGACACGCTTTCTTTTTTATTGTTTTTTTAACTTAAACTCTCATAATTTTATGCTTGATCCTGATGGAAGCCCTCGTCACGTGAGCTTACCTAGAAAGAATATTTTGTACCCGTTAGCGCTATTGAAAAGCACCTCCAAATGAGGTCCGTAAATATCATGGCTGACTGGCGTGGAAGTTCGTGAAAATCTCCATACAAACGGGCTAAAGGACTGTCAAATTCCTCACTCAAAGACTGATTTTAAATCGTTTAACATTCGACGTACACTACATGGCATAGAATCATCGCGCTCTGAAAATACGGAAATGGACTTCAAATACACAAATACATACAAGACCGAATGTCTGTGAAATTTAAGAGAAACGGTTCATGAACATTTGTAATTAGTCATGTGAACCATACTGCTGAGAATGCTATCAAAACCACATCTGCCGAGGGTACACATTTGCTTGTCTAAACAATCTGTTTCTTGCAGCAATGGCAAAGCATTACTAAGCAGTATTTTATCCACGAATCGTTGTTCTGGTGGACGGTAAGTATATTAGCAATTCTCTCACAAAATCTGAGCTCGCAATCTAAAAGTTTTACTATATTATAAACATTCAATTGAAAGGCATCACATCGACAGATCAAACCTACTTATCATTTAATCTATATTTTAGTTGCATACCATTGATTTCCAAAGAATCTAAATATCTCCTTCAGAACAGAAAACGGATACCACCAGATTAACTTGTCAGTTGCTAACGCTTTGCCAAGCAGTGCATTGCAAGTAATAACTTTCTAACAAAAATAATATTTCAGTTATCGTACGTATGACAGTTTACGAAAGCTGTTAGTGTATGTCACGTCTCATGTACGTGTCTGGGCCAACCTGACAAACAATAATAAGTACATTCCTAAAATGTTTAACGTATGAAATACATTTGTGGATTATAAATTTGGCATCAGGCGATTACTTGACCACTGGTTGGTTGGTTGTTTAGGCTTTAGGCCTATCAACTGCCAGGGTCATTAAGGCCGTCAACGTCAAGCTACAACCACCAACCGAAAAATTTTTTACACCTTCTTCGGGTGTTAAAGATAAGTTTTAGATCACATGCACTCTCAGTGTGCATTTGGCCCATGTTGACCACTTCTACTAAAATGTGTATGTGAGACCTAATGGCTATCGGATCCTATAAGGCTGCTTGTGTAGGCAGTTCGCTTCTCAACGGCAAGGGCCATTAAGGCCGTCATAGTTAAATCATAACATCCAACCTAAAAATCCTCCACAATTTCTGCAGATGTTAATGATAATTCTTAGACGACATACACTCTTACAGTGCACATGAACCTTATTCAAAAGGAATGACTGCATTTAACTCCCATTACACTATCAATACTGGAATTTTAACTCGTAAGGGAGGAAGCTGCTAGAAATAAAAATCTGTATCACTAAGTAGTGTCCACTTCTTCTTTTTCTTCTATGTACTGCTTGCCTTGAACGTTCCGTATACCTCATATTTACCATTGTTACTTATCTTCCTTCTTATACCATTGACTTTTCGTCCTCTCTTTCGTTACCATTCATGTTTCTTCCCCTCTTTCGTTGCCATTCACTTTTCGTCCTCTTTTGATACTATTCACTTTCGCCCTTTCTTTCGTTGTCATTCACTTTTCCTCCCTTGTGTTACCGTTTCCTACAGGTGAAAGCCGATCTTGATAAACGATCTTTGCGCGACTTGCTGAGTTTTCCAAGGGTTTCCGAATTATACATTATATACATTAGATGTGCAGAAAATATACGACACTCCCACTTCCACAAGCATTAACTTTCATGAAAATCTTTACCTAGGGACGTTCCAAGCGATTCATTTATATATCAATAAATTCCCAGACGGTTATACGGCCCGGATATTGTGTCAACACAACACCTCCCCCTTCCACTATACTACATAATGCTGCTGCCAGGTAAAAAGGGCATAAGTTGACTCACACACCAGCCGAAACTGGAGCTGGCTGGCACAGCACCCGGCTGACGGGCTCCCCTCGGGATCCCTGGCTGCCATACCATGTGTTCAACCAAGAGGTACAGGGTTCGTGCCCCCCCCCCCACCCCAATACAATAAAGTGTTGTCCCTGAAAGTATTACAACATTTTTTTACGTTGAAAATAAAAATAAGTACACTTACTAACATCTGATGTCTTTTTTAGATTTCACAATTTTTTTGTTATATTTCAATGCTCTCAAAATGTTATTCTGCTTCTTAGATGTATCCTAACACCTGAAGAAGGTGTTCAAGATTTTCGACTGGTGATCATAAATTGACGGCCTTAATGACCCTGGTAGCTGAGAGGCCTAAGGCGCAAATAATCAACCCCCGCCCCCTGTAAACAACATTGCTCCAATTTACTCTGAAAACGATACCACATTAAGAGAGATGCGAAGTGCTTCTACAGCAGAAAGTGTGCTTGAGGAAGGACTTGCCGAAACTCAACAGAAATTTACAGGCTTGAGACATTGCAAAGGTTTAGACAACATTCAACTAATGTAGAACTCCATAATCACCCACGCACAAAAAAGTTCCGCCCACCAGTGTTGTATCAACAGCAAACTACAACTGACTCAATTTCCAAACCCCTTCATCCCCTACAGACTGCGTACTCGCCCCTCTCTCCTAGACACTTGCATATACCTCTCTCACCACATATCCATAAACGAATTAAACAGCCATGGTGACATAAACTCACTTATTCTTCTCTCTTCCCTCTCGTTATATATGACGTAAACCCTTGATGAAAAAAAAAAAACACTGATTCTAAAATCTTGCCTCCCATACCACTCAGTTTTAAGACCTTCCGCAAGGCATTTTGATCAACCCTATCAAATGCTTTCTCCAGATCCATAAATGCCACATACATATCCATCCGTTTCTTTAAGTATTTCTCAGTAACATTCTTTAAAGCAAACACCTGAGCCACAATTCCTCTACCTCTTCTGCAACCACACTGCTCCTCTCCCAGCCTTGATGATAATGAGCAGTAATTACTCAAATGGTCTTTGCAGTGTCTAGGGTCTGTCCCTTAAGGGGAGGAGGGCCTGCCTAGCGGTGGTGGTTCGCGAGCAAACACTCCAGCAAAACGGCGTCCGCTTCTTTGCGCTGCTCATATCTTTTCCCTTTTTCTTAGAAAAGGAGAGGCTGGTCTAACCCTATCTCTCTCTCCTCGGTATGCAAATGAGGAACATGAAGGCGAGACGAGTTCGTGGACACCAGACGCAGCGGTGTGTGTGTGTGTGTGTGTGTGTGTGTGTGTGTGTGTGGTGGTCACTACAGCTATGAAGTGGTGGCTCATGACGTCATACACAGTGAACGAAGGGTTAAGGCACTAATGCAAGCCTCCCACTACAAACACTGTGAAATACGTTCAGGGAGAGAACGACTGAAAATGGACAAGGGTCCAAACCCCATCGTTTTCTTTATCATTACCACATTTTCGTTTTCTGTTCTCATTCATCACTGTTTTGATATCCCAGTATAGCCGTAGACAAACAGATGATCTATAAAACACCTCGTATAGAAATAAAAAAGATGATTAGATGATTATCTTTACGTCCAGTGACCTCGTGACCCCATAGGATGACCTCGTGACCTCGTGTGATGACCTGATGACCTCCATCTCCACCCGGGTCGTCCCCCCTACCCCACCCTCTGCCTCTCACTCCTCCTTACACAGACACGAACACAGACAGACAGATAGACAGACAGACAGACAGACAGACAGACAGACAGACACACACACACACACACACAAACACACACACACACACACACACACACACACACACACACACACACACACACA
>JAYMFT010000016.1:443642-463703 GCA_038088735.1 Panulirus argus | reverse complement strand
TTTTTTCCCCCTTTCTCAATTCTCTCTATATTTCAATTAGGGCCCGGCCTTGATGTGGACTTTTGTCCGTGGCTGGAAGGGCGGGAGGACTCACTCTCTCTCTCTCTCACCATTCTGTCTGTCTTCTTTTTAGGTAAGGTGACCAAAACCAAACACAATATTCAAATGTGGAGGAATCAGTGACCTGTAGAGAATAGGGATGATTTCCCTGGACTCAAATTCAAAGGTTCTACCCATTAAACCAAGAATTTTTTTCTTTCTTTTCACTTATTACACCCAAGTCTTTTTTCTCATTTACCTTTTGCAGTTAAGCAGAATCCATACTGTAGCTTGCCTTTTCATTTTTTTCTTACCACTGTAAAATTTCACTTAACTCGCACAACTCGTTCTTAGAAACTCTAGATTTTCCTGCGGTGAGCACTGTGCACTAGCCAAGCTTTTTGGCAAAATGGTAGGAGCCATATGTAAAAGTAGTAGATACGAACATTTATGTAGGAGCATTAGGTAGAAGTATTCAATAGGAACATTCGGTAGAGGTATGTGCCAGAACTATGCTGGAGTTGCTCTCTGTCTTTGGCCTGTTAAAGGTGAGGCACTAAAGGCTAAGAAGTGGCAATGGAGTTCACTAGTGATGGAGAGACTGTTGCCATGACCATCCCCATGAGGGAGTTCTAGGTGGGAACAGGCATCAGAGATATTATAGATGACAATACTGTACCCTCAAACATACCCATTTTTGCCCTCCCAGAAAACATTCTCTCTTTCCATGCAATTTTCAGCGCCTCCAGACTGGAACCTTCGCCTCCCTCACTTACTCTGTGACTCTTCTGCTTTCATGGTTCCATTTGGTATCTAAAACGCTTCATTTCCTCCAATTTTTCTCCATTCAAACTCACACCTCAATTTACCTGTCCTTCATCCCTGGTAAACCTAATAACCTTTATGTTTTTTTTTTTTATGTACTCTCACTTTATTTCACACACAATTCCAAACTCAGTCCCAACTTCTGCAGTTTCTCTCTCAAATCTGCCACCAGTGCTGTATCATCAGCAAAGAACATGTGACACTTCCCAGGCCCTCTCATCCCCACATACTGTATACTCGCCCCTCTCTCCAAGACTCTTGCCTTTACGTCCCTCACCATCCTATCTCTGAACAAATTGAATAGCCATAAGGACATCACACACCCCTTTTGCAGACCAGCCTTCACTGGGAACCATTCACTCTCCTCTCTTCCTACTTGTATACATACCTTACACCCTTGATAAAAACCTTCCACAAGGCAACCCTATATGTTTTCTCCAGATCCATAAATGCTACATACAAATCCATCTGTTTTTGTAAGTATTTGTCACACATTACCATTGAGATATCAAGCAAAGACATCAAGAGATTATTAAAATATTGACCTATTGTGATCCTGATGAAATTTTACCATATGCTGAAGATGAAGGCTGGGACTCTTGACAAACCTCTTGGAATGCTGTTCAAGGTAAAGTGCCAAAAGGAATGGAATAGAGCAAATATCGCCTATGTGTATAAAAGAAAACCAGGAATAAGTACTGAACCACACATCGGTCTCACTGATGAGTGTGGCCTCAAAGGTTCTGGAAAAGATAATGAGAGGAAATGGATTACCTTATACAGAAAAGAAATTAACCACATGAGGGACATCAAAGTTTCAGGAAAAAGAGGTCATGTGTTACAAACTAAGATTTATATGAAAAACCTTTGTCTTGCACAAAAGTTAAGGGTGGGTGGATTGTGTGTTTCTCTGGACTGCCAGAAAGCATTTTACTACTCTTCGTTAGAGACTAATTATCAAGCTGGATTACCAGGTAAAGAGACTCCTTCAATGGATAGATTATTATCAAAGAACACAAAAGAATCATGTTGGAGGAATCCTCTTAGAAAAACGTTGTCACCAGCAGAATGCCATAGGGACCATTACTCTTAAGCTATAGAAATGACTTTTCAGAAGTTATGAACTTTCTGAATATTGTTTGCAATTGATGTAAAGGTCATGAAGGAAGGCAAATTATTTTTTTTTTTTACAAACTCCAAGTTGGTTTGATTTATTGTTGATGAAGTTCATCCTGAGTCTGTAAAATAGGGTTGTATTTCCTTCTACTTCTGAGACTGCATCAGTAAACTTGATCATAAGCCTTGGCTGCAAAACATATACATCCTGTAATTTCAAAAGGAACATACATAGAAATAATTTTGTAATTTTCACTGAAAAACTGCAGGATTTTGCCGACTTAAAGGCCCTTCCACACGAAGGGCAAATGCACCGCGGGCAGACACTGTTACCAATTACAAACCATCGAAGTGCCCTTGCCCGTTGTTGAGGCACTGGATGGGCGCCTAACTAGGAACCACGTTGCCAGACACACGATGTTACAAGTCAACAACGTGCCCTCCGTGGGTGTCTGTATCTATTGTAGACTAGATGGAGTGCACTCATGTCTGTCCATTTTCATTTGTTTTATTAATAATTTGTGTATCATTAAGGAGCTAGACCAGAATTGCCAAGTTGTTGCATCTACAGAGTTCATACATTTTTATTTTTTTTTTATTTCGTTGATAGCTTGTTTCACATTATGTTCTCATAAACTCTTTGATTAGGTATTTTCCATTGTAATATGAATAAATTGTAATAGTGTACTGTACGTTTTACTACCAAAGATTTTCGATAATTACAATGGGAGTGTACTAGTAGTCAGATTTTTAAAAGAATTTACTCGAATGTCAAAGGACCTCATATTGTTCTGCTCATATATGCAGTTATATAACAGTCTTTTGCATAACTAAAATTGTGTCAAATGGGTATTTCTTTTGTATTGACTCCTCTGTATCAGATAGCAAATAAATTAGGTAAGAGAAGTCTACAGGAATTTCTTTAAATCTACAGGAAATTATTAACAAAATCGCCATGGTTTTTTTTATCAACAAACACCATCTGGCAACACTGCCTTGGAGGGCATAGCCCAATAGTGTGGATGTGGCTTAAGCCATCAAAGTGGGTATTACCCTAATTCTCCATTCTTAATGGAATAGTACTACATATCATACTATAAAATTGTCAGTCAGCCCTGAATATTAATGGCATGGATTTCTGTCACTAATAAGGACTAAACTAAATTGAAAAAATACTCACCATTCAGAGATGACTTCATGTTGGTCATCTACAAGTTACATATTTGAAAAATTCTTGATGTTTGGACCAAATTTGTAGTCACCCATTGCAGATTGGAATGTAGATTGCTCAGTCTGTGTGAATATTCATGACTGTCTGCAAGCATTCAGTTCATGGTCAAAGAAATATTTAAAGGGTACAACAAAGGATTCTGCAGTCTCTTGTTAATGATTGATAACCAGACATTAGAAAGGTAGAGGGATATTACCAGTTGATGTTGTTACTTGTTTTATATAAAGTAAAGCTAATATGCCTTTCTTTACAACCTGTTAACTCTTCATAATTTTTCTTATGCATTGTTTCTTAATTTTTAGATGGATTTGGCAGTTTATACTTTAGTCATTTCCTGTTCTTTATTTCAAAAAGTAAAACAATATAAGGTTTAATAAAATATCCAGTCTTAGTACATGTTTCATTTATTAACGTCTTATTCAAAATTGGCAACTACAAATCACAAAATATGAACTCAATGCAATCGGACTATGAACACTGAACATAGATTAAATACTCAATTGGGATATAGTCTGATTTAAGCTTCCTGTACAAGGTCCCACCACAGTTTCCATACAAACATATTCCCAAGGGCACATACACACACAGACATACTAATGCACGTTAGAGATTAAGAAAAATAGATACTAGCAGTTCTGAGATGTATATCATATATATAGTAACAATCATTAGGGGATGATGAATCAATGCTAAAATCACACATCATACAGCAATTAGCCCTTCACAAGAAGATATTTCTGTGGCTTCCTTAGGGGACCCTGCATACGTCGCTTGTTTTGGGAGCGGAGGAATTCATACGGTCAACATCTCAACATCAAGGAACCCACTAACGCACGTCAGCCTGTTTTGTTTTCCCCACTCAAAAATCATAATTATCACCACTACCTTAAAACTTCAGCAATCACCACTCCCTCTCACCGCAGCTAGCAGAGGCTTACTTGGGCAAATGTGAATTTTATGACAGATGTGTCAGAACCTCCATGGTGATTAGTGGAACGCTTTATCTTGAAGGTAATTCTCACCCTTTACAACAAATCTAAAATGAAATATCAGAAGCATAAAATATGTTCACAAACTGGTTAAAATTTCCCAATATATGCACGTCCACATCTGCAAGTGTGACTGATGCAAGTTAAACCATGAGCTTCAAACAGTTCTGCAAGTGATTCTGAATATAGATATCAAAGTTAGCAGGAAAGAAAATTCACACGCCCATGTTAACTCTGGCTCAGTGTGCGGAATGTATGTAATGCATCAGTCTGTGTGACTGCTGCATATTACTGCTCAAGTTACAAATTTTAAATGTACTGCTGCACTGAAGACTGAATTCATAATAGCATCTAAGAAACTATGTTTTTGTAAAGTTACAGAAAACATTTCATGGAAAAATCTTTAGACAATGTCTTTGTACAATCCATGAAAATTTAATTTTCATCAAAATGTCAGAATAACTGAGAATAATGCTGGAGAGAAGAGGCATAAAATATGCCTGCCATTTCAGAGATGCATGCCCTAAGGACACACTTTTGCCAGTACAAGCTGCAAGAAATCCTTTATATTTTCAAAAAATCTACCAACAGATAAAATAAATTGAGCTTTTAAATACACAAAGGGGTTCAAATTTCAGCATTAAAAATTATCTGAGAAACATACAATCAGTACGACCTAAGATAAACCCTGCCAACTGAGAGGCTTATTATTTTTCTCCCACTTGATGCCAATACAGTAGCAATGGTGATGACTAACTGTCTTAAACAACTTTATGTTTGCTATGGAAACAACCTTGTTTGTGCTTACATGTTTCAAATGACAATTATGTTCTTGAGTATTAATCATGAATTTCAATATGCATTTATATTTTTATTTTTCCAAATACCCTAAAGCTTATAAATAAATACTGCTCTTTTCTAAACTCAAGTAATGTACAAGCGAACTAAGAAATATCAGGACCTCCACTTATGATCACACTAAATGCATGAACTAAGAGTCATGTGTTTAGTTTGTTAGGGTAGGTAGCGTTGATTATTTTCATTACATATTCATTGTTCCCAAGAATAATATGTAGATGCACATGGTTGAAAACTATCTCTTTAACAAAGTTAACAGTTTAAAATAATGACGATCTGAATATCTACATTCAAAGTTAAAAACACGACCTCAAGGCTGAGAAGAAGCCATGAAAACGAAGGTGAGATTTGATGCTTTCCTAGCACTATTTACATCTGGTTTTGAGAGAAAGGGTCGACTTTAAAAGATTTAAAATCAAATCTTTTCAGGACATCACTTCTACATATTGGGTAAATGTGTGTGAATTTCCATGCCTATATTTCTCTGATCTTGACATTATTAATAATAATGGCATGGATATTTTCACAATATTCCAGAAACTAGGAATGTGATGTACTACAAGCATTCAAAAGGCAAGAAGGTAGTTTCAATTCATTTACAGCCAAAGCATTCATCAGCAGTTTATAATTAGCAATGATTTGACAGGTGAATAAGTTATGACCTTCAAAAATACAGGCGGAAAAAGTCAAGTTATGTGCGTGAGTTCACAGAAGACAGGTTTTGACAAGCAAGGCCTTACATGAATTAAAGGCTTTGTATGCATCATTTTTAGATACTGTTCATCAAAAACCAATTAGATATATAGCACAACATATTTTCAGCATAATGACATGCAATTTTTAACTAACACAATACAAGCATAAGTAATGGGTAAGTGGGAAAGGAGACTGATACTGGCAGTTTTAAAACAGTCATGAGGATCATACCACCATGAAACAATGGATACTACATTTGACCTGCTGTGCTGTTGAGGCCTCATCCTTCTCCACCTCCAGCAGTATCTGCATGCATTTAATAACATCAAATCCCATTCCATTAGGAAGTGGCTGTACAACTTCCACACTGGCCTATAAATCAGGATTGAAGGAGGACAATGCAATGAAGCAGAGTACTGCTACTTGAGATTCACTCATTTTGGAACAAAGATACTCTGCTCTTCCCATCATGGGAGTGTGAAAATTTTGCAAACATAATACAAGGTATATGAAATTTTGTTAATGAAGATTCATTTACTGATCTGTGATCATCAGTGTGCTTACAGCAAATGTTATAAACCTAATTTCAGCAGGTATGTTAAGCAATACATTGCCTTGCAGGAAAGTAGTCTTTTAGTTTGTACATAGGCAGTCAAATGAAAATGCAAGCAATTTTTTATCCCTGCGTGTCATAAAAGGTGACTAAAAGGGGAGGGAGTGGGTGGCTGGAAATCCTCCCCTCCTGTTTTTTTTACTTTTCCAAAAGAAGGAACTGAGAATGGGGCCAAGTGAGGATTTTCCCTCTAAGGCTCAGTCCTCTGTTCTTAATGCTACCTCGCTAATGCGGGAAATGGCGAATATGTATGAAAGATATATATATGATCATTTATGCATATAGTGATTATTAATTCAATTTCATGACAACTGTACAGATTCAACAATAGTTTTATCTTTATCTTATATTTTTGTTTCTCAGACATGAGTTAAAATGTGGTGGGTAACTGCAAAAACGTTTAGATGATCCTGTGTAAATTAAGGATACCCAAGTAAGTCAAGCTTCCTGTACAGCCATCTTGTTTCTCTCTCTCTGTCTCACACACACACAGATGGGGATGGTTGATTTGAAGGACATTCAGAAATAACACTTTTATCACATCCTCCTAACCTGCTCGATCTCAATCCTGTTAGGTATAATTGGGAAAATGATTAAACAAAGTGGGATTTGGTCGACAATGTCATTTAAACATTAGCAAACCTATTGGCCCATGCAGAAGCTGTGTAAAAAAGCTCCATTGCCAAGAAAGATGGGACTCGGCTGTTGAGCTTATACAAGGCTAAATGACACAATTAGTGATGTAAGGTCCATACAAAAAGTACTAATTTGGCAAGGACATGCCGGATTTACAAAATATACTGATTATATACCGCTGATATTCCTGTTTTCTTATATCATCTCATGCTCTTACTATATTAAAATGAAAAAAGTTTTCAAAGAAAAGTAATCATATAACATTAAAATGATCAGCAAAGGAAATATTTAAGTTACAGTGAAATTGAGTGATTACATAACATTAATAAATGTTATCATATACGAATAAGAACCAAGCTAATTTGGAAAGAAAAAAGGTATGCTACTGCCAACCCATGAAAATCTTAGTAAGATATTGAGCAGGTAGATGAAACCACTCTTTTGCAATCATCACACGGCTGCATAAGTCAGCCTGTACAGTTTGGTAATAGCCTTTCACAGACTGCTTCCCCTGTCCCTAAATGTTGATAACCACCACTATGTTTGCAATTATCTAGTACTGCAGTTATACAGATTTTGTATGACTGTATATTACATTCATGCTATGAAAATCTTTTTAATATTTCTAAAAAAAAAAATTTTTAACCTTTACAGACACTAACTTAAACAGTAGAAACAGAAAGTCACAGAACAGAAAAATTGTTCTTGAACTATCAGATATTCAGTATTGAAGGACAGGAAGATAAGATGCACAAAGCTTGAGGCTTTATGGTCCAAGAAAATATATGAAAACTCTTGATCCTGAGTTTCAAAATGTAAGCTATAGCAAGGGTCCTAATACTCTTTTTTTCGCTTGTACACAGAATATGTTCATAATACCTTCACAATACCAGGTATCATTAGCTTAAACTAGCTAGCAACATAATTCTGAGGCAGAGTTGCTATTCTAACATAATTTACTTGAAAATGATGAATTACTGATTCACAGTAAGTTCTTAGGCCATTTAAAATGTTATTTCTATTATTGGTAGGGTTAATATCTTACTATTTATACTTTAGCTGGGATGCATACAGTCACTAACTGATGGTAACATCTGCTCCCTATACCAGTCTTCATTAATAAGATGACAGAGTTCTGTCTTAGCCAGTTCAGTGTGGAAAATTAATAGTTTCACTCTTCAAAAGAGTAATACAGACCACTGTGTATTACAGGATAAAACAATCTGAAGATACTGCTAATTTGGGTTACTATTCCAACGATTAGTTTGTATTACCCATTGCTGAGTTGGAGTTGTTAATTTCCAACTGCTGCTAAGAGATTAACCTTTAAATACATGTAAAGAAAATCTAACAAGAATTTCACTCAAATGTCGCTGGTTTTTGAAAATCTATGATTCTGTAGTTCACTGGAAGAAAAAAATTCTTCCAACTACATGCACCTGCAGACATGGGTGATTAGGGAGACTCAAATCATACTCATTTGAATAACTGAGCATAACTGCTATAACACACCTTCATAGTATAAAAAAGGAACTGATTCTGTTGTCATCCATGCCTGTCCCACACAGAATTCATTTGATAGAAGTAACTCTGGCAAAAAATCAGTATAAAGCCCAGCATAAAACTTTGATAGAACATTAACACATCAAAAACTTACCCCATTGAGCAGTTTTACTTTTCAACATACAAAAAAATACAAAATGGCCGTACTCCCATGGTAAATACCATTCATATGAAACTGTGTATACAATGGCTGTTTCCATTATCCATTCTATACAGTGACTTCTCAAATTCCAGTTTACACAAAATTACTGAATGTAAAGTCAAAACTGTACAAATATAGTAACTTCTCTATTCCATACTTATTAGAAAAAAAATTCTTTAGGCTGGCACTGCACTAAATCTCACTACCAGTCAGACACTGCCCTTGCTAACAGAAGTGACAATCCAACACAAATTCTTGTAAAAAAGTTTCTATATGATGGCCAATGCACAACTCAAATCATCTCAGCACAAGAGATGCTTAGGTCAGCTAGGTAATTATGATGCCACCTATGATCTGAGTTTATATATACATCAAGACAGAAAACCTTGGAGCTGCATATTCTTGTAACATTGCAAAGTACAATGACATAGGGCATCTTTCATCAAAATATTGCACTATAAAGAAATCAGACGCTCTTTGCAAAATTCTTCAATAAAAATTCTCTAAGGTTAGTGTGATACGTAAACTGAGCGCCAGAACATAACACAAATGGTAATCATATTCATTATAATAAGACTCTAAAATGCAGGAAAATAGACAGGTAATATTATTTTTTACAATGTGCCTTAAGACTCACAGAGTCATACAGTATTATATAGCTTGAGACTTCACAAGGAGGAAGAGAAGAAAAATATTTGCTCTCAGAATTAGGCAATTAATAACCATTCATTCCCACAGGCAGTTAAAAGAAAAGATTAGTTCACAAAATCTTATTTTTACATGCCTAACTAGTTTTCATTTTGAAATGGATGAAAAGAAGCCATCACATATCATTCAAATTTATCACATCAATGTGAATCGCATAGAAACACTAATCAAACATATACGTATTCTACAACTTTGCACACATGGACATATTTTTTATGTTATTAACTTTGATACATACCTACATACATGCAACTTGGGGAAATCTAGCCATTTGTCATTCTTGTATTAAATCATAAAAACTCTGTTGAACCCATATAAGTGTACTATGTAATCTACAAAGTGTGTGATGAGTCGGCTGCATTTTGGCATAGTTAATATGGGGCATCGACCATGCGTAGTAAATAAAGCTGCAGTCGATTATGATGACGGCCAATAGGGAGACTCCAGGAGACCGACGGAGGAGTTAGCCTGGGTTGAAGACTTGCCCCTTGTTCTAACAGGTGCTCCTTCGTGATTAGTGAATCTCTGCAATACTTAAGATCAAGGATATGTTTTGATTTCAAGAATTTTGCAGCAATGTCCAATGCCGTATCTGCAAATACGAGATCATTTTGTCACTCCAAATAGCCTCTGCTCCCACTTCCTTCATGGACATCCAAGTCCAGTCCAGTTACTCTTGCTCTTACCACATATACAAATCACCTTGAACTAAAATCAGACCTTTCTTTCTATCTTAGTCAAAGATGACAGAACTTTCAATGCAGATCGGTAATTATTCAGCTTGCTTATACCTCCATTCCGCCAATTTGTCTCCTGTATAGTGGTGTTCTTCCCAACATGTCCGTCAACCCCCACTCACCACATGACTAGGTTAGCTCCCAGACCCCAAGTGGCTGGCTGGCTAGCAGCGGCACACCTCTTCATGCACGCCACCTTATTTGCTAAAAATGGCACTTGCTCCCACCACCACAACTTACGCCATTCACTTACTCCACTATCGCTTGACAGCCTCTGTCTGGCATGTTCCTGAGGTGGCATTTTTCTACACAAAGGCAAATTTATCTCTAATGTTACTTGATGTCAACTTGTTCAATACTTCAATCAAGTGATGTTTATCAGAAGTCTGAGGTGTTTCTCCCTTGAGTTACATTAATATGGAATTGTTTATTAAAATCCATCAAGCTGAATTCAAGTGACACTAAAGATGACCATCCTCAGTGGCACCTTTAACCACACCACCATACTGCTCCTTGGCACTCATGCCATCACAGCCTTGGCTCTGGCACTGTCTGCACATGTGTGAGCTACCAAGTAAACAGCAGCATCTCCCACAACTAAGCTCCTGCTGCATTTGCTTAGCCCACTGCTTGCCTGAGGCATGGCTGCATGCCACACATAATTGTGTGCACACAGCCTTATGTATACAACAACGCACATGCACTGGGGTCTCTGGAGGGGAGTACTAAACTTGTACACAGACACAGAGAGTCAGCTTAGCCTCTAGACACTGCAAAAGGCCTCTAGAACTCAGCAAACTCCTTGGCACATTTTTCTGTGGAGGATATACGCAGGGCTTCCTCCTCATAGTCGTCAAAGTTGCTGGTATCTCCAGGCCCTTTGCACTTGGGAATAAATGGTGCTTCAACCTAAAATTGAGAAGTATTTGTCACAATGCAATAATGGTAAACATACAACACAAAAAAATATACTATGACCTAAAATTATTTTGAAATAATTTAGAATTAGATATTTATTTCTAAAATTAGGCTAGGTTAAAAATATATAATAGGGGATAAAAACTACTACCTTCTTTTTCTGTGCATATGATGGGGGGTAATTCAAAAAGGGACTGCAAACAATATCTTCCTTGTATTTTAATTTGTGAAATTGCAACAGAAGAAGGAGCCAATCAAGAAGTGCTCATCCTCCTTGAAGGCTCAAGTTGGGATGTGTGGATGTAACCAGGGTGTGAATGGAGATATAGGTAGATGTATTTTCAGCAGAGAAACCTGGTATGTTCTGGCTCCGAGCAAAACTATGCTCAAAAGGACTGTGTATGTCTTAGGGGTAAAGTCTTGACAGTGTGATGGTAAGAACATATGGAACTGAGCCACAAACAGATGGAAAGTGTGTCTGTAATTTTGATGCAAGGTATCATGTTTTAATGATGGATGATTTGAATGCAAGATTGGGTGATGTGGCAGTAGAGGGTATAACTGAGGTGTATGGGAAACCCTGTGTGAATGAAAACAGTGAACAGCTTGTGGAGTTGTGTGGTGAAAAAGGACTGGTGACTGGGAATATCTCGTTTAAAAAAAAGGCCATATATAAGTAGAGGTACATCAGAAGGGTTAATGGTGAGTGGGCTTTAGTGGATTATGTACTAAATTATTGAAATGGTGAAGAGATTGCATGTAAATGTGCTGAGGACAGGTGTGGGATGTCTGATCACTTCTTGGTGGAGGCAAGAGTAAACTTTAAGGCAGGAAGCAGACAGTGAAAGTAAGTGAGCTTAGAAATGGGGCATGTGTCCAGAAATACCAGGAAAGATAGGGTGAAAAGCAAAGCACAAATAAATGAAACTAGGGAGTGAATGATGAATGAGAGGTATTTAGGGAAGCAACACTTACATGTGAAGACGTGGCATGAAGGAGAATGGGATAAGATCATGTAAGAGAGAGTAATGAGTGATGGGATATGGAAGTTTTTAGTGAAAGTAAAAGAGCGAGGTGTATGGGCATTACTTGTAAGAAAGGGGTGTGAATGCTTGGGATGTGTACAAGAGGAAGTGACCGGAAATGAAGTGGCAAATATGAGTTGGGGTGAAAGAGCATTGGCAAACTTAAGGGAGAATATAAAAATATTTTTGAGGGAGATGAGCTGTGCAAGGAGAACAAAAAGGAAGCAGCTGTGAAAGGAACAAATGGGGAAGTGGTAACAGGCAAAGACAAGATGGAGTGAGTATTTTGAAAGACTGCTGAATGTGTTAGATGACAGATGAGGGGTATCTGGAGTGTGGAGGTATGCAAAGCAAAAGAATCATGGCAAGTGAGCCTTCAATGGGGAAAAAAAAAAAAAAGTGGTCTGGAGAAAAAAGAAGAGCTTGTGTGAGATGAAGTATGTCTAAAGTGGCTGAAGTTGATGGGATTGCAGTTGAATTTCTCAGGGAATGGGTTGAAAGTGTTGTTGACCAGTTAGTTAGGATTTTTGAAGTGTGCATGTGAAGCGCCTTTAGATTGTATTGTATATTTTTGTAGTATAAAGGCAAGGGGGACAAACATGAATATTCAAATTACATAAGCTAAAGTGTTGAGTATACCTGAAAAATTTCTAGGAAGAGTGGTGGCATACAGAAAGCATCAAACTGGGGAGGAAAAATGTGGCTTCAGGAGTAGTACAGGATGCTTCAATAAGGTGTTTGCTCTGAAGAATCTTTGTAAGAAATACTAGAAAGACCAAGGATTTGCATGGCATTTATGGATCTGGAGAAAACATGAGGGAGAGCTGATAAAGATGCCTTGTGGAAGGTGCTATAAATATATGGTGTGGAAGGAAAGCTACTAAAAGCAGTGAGTTTTCATCAAGACAATGAGATGTCATCATGGCTGTTAATTTGCTTATAATAGTGTGGGTGGTAAATGGGAGGGTCTTGGGTACCTGTGAGGTATCATTTGATGTTTATAGATGACTTATCTCAGGCAGCACACTCAAGTGAGACACTGCAGAAGTTGGTGTCTGAGCTTGAAGTGTAAGTGAAAGGACAAAGTTGAAAGTTAATGTGAAAAAAAGTAAGGTTATGAGTTTTAGCAAAAGGGAGAGACAGTTTGGGTTGAGTGGTCACATGAATGGTGAGAACCTGGAGGAAGTGGAGTGATTTACATACCAAGGAGTGAACCCTGCAATGGATGGAATTAAGCTGAAGTGAACCACTGGATGGGTGAGGGTGTGTGGATATAGTACACTGTCTATAAGGGCAAAAATGGGTATATTTGATGGTACAATAGTCATAGTCCCAACAGTGTGAGTTGCTCCTACCTGTAGAAGAATGGAATAGGATGGATGTGTGGGAAATAAAATTCTTGAGGACAATATGCTTCTTCAAAGCATATCATTATGAGGCAACCCTTCTTAATGGGTTTTCTTTTTAGCTATATCATATGCCTTTTCTAGATCCATTAATTCTACCTACACTCATCTTTTTAAGAAGATTTGATCTGTTATCCACCTCAGTGTAAAATTTGGATCTACACATCCTCATTCCTTTTCTAAACATACTTTGTCTTCCAACAATCCAGGATTCACTAATTCCTATAACACAATAAAAAACACTTCATGCACCTTGCCAACAATGCTAGGTAGACCCATTCCTCTATAATTCTCTCAGGGACTTTACTCTCTCTACCTTTATGGAATGGAACAATTACTGCCTTCAACAAGTCATCTGGCAAATGAGCACTTGTCCACGATTCCCTACCAGCTTTTACATTCTTTATGGTTCTTCTCACCTCTCAAATGTATTTTTTTTATAAGTATCAACTGATAATCAGCTCTAGTGCACTTTTTCCACCTCTTATAACCTTCCTCCTTTGCTAGTCTTCTTCCAGACTTGTCAAGTGCAACTTCATGCTTTGTCATAAACATTCTCCCTGACGTGGCTGGTACAAATGCATCCTTACACACACCTCTTCAGTATATATCCGCCTCCCTCAAAAATAGCTTGTTTTTCTTCCTGTACACTCATTCATTCTTCTCTTAAGACTCTTATTTTCTTTCCTTTTATTAAAAGAACCTTCTCATTAACTTTTCTATTTGAAACTACATTTTGCACTCTTTGCCCTTCATTGTTTTATTTTCTAGAATTCTTGGCACCTTTTAAACTTTTTCTCCTCAAGCAACTTTCTTACCAGTTCATATCAGAAATGTACTTTCTATTCCAAAATCAGTAGTTACAGTGCTCCCTACATTTGTGACAGCCTCTATTAATCAATGAGCTGCCTCCACACGTGTATATGCATGTGTATGTATGCATATATGTTGGTATGTATATGTATGTACTGTGCATATATGTGCATGTATGTATATATGTTTGTATTTGAGTGGATGGGTCTTTCTTCATCTGTTCCTGGAACTACCTCGCTAACATGGGAAGCAGTGATCAAGTACAATAAATAAATATAAATAAATATATATATGTACAAAGTATCAGACTGGGGAGGAGCAGTGTGGTTTTAGAAGTGGTAGAGGATGTGTGGATCAGGTGTTTCGCTCTGAAGAATGTATGTGAGAAATACTTAGAAAAACATATGGCTTTGTATGTAGCATGTATGGATCTGGAGAAGGCATATGATAGGGTTGATAGAGAGGCTTTGTGGTAGGTATTAAGAATATATGGGGTGGGAGGTAAGCTGCTAGAAGCAGTGAAAAGTTTTTATCAAGGGTGTAAGGCAAGTGTACAGGTAGGAAAAGAGGAAAGTGACTGGTTCCTAGTGATGGTCAGTCGGTGGTAGGGGTGTGTGATGTTCCCCTGGTTGTTTAATTTGTTTATGGATGATGTGGTTAGGGAGGTAAATGCAAGAGTTTTGGAAAGAGAGGCCAGTATGCAGTCTGTTAGGGATGGGAGGGCTTGTTAAGTGAGTCAATTGCTGTTCACCAATGATACAGCACTAGTGGCTGATTCAAGTGAGAAACTGCAGAAGTTGGTGACTGAGTTTGGAAAAGTGTGCGAGAGGATATATGTGTCAGAGGTGGAGGGACAAAGAAGGGCGGGAGGCCAAATTGGAGGTGGATGGATGAAGTGAAAGGGATCTTGAGCAGTTGGGGTCTGATCATGCAGGAGGGTGAGAGGTATGCATGGAATAGAGTGAAATGAAACAATGTGGTATACTGGGGTCCACTTGCTGTCAAAGGACTGAACCAGAGCATGTGAAACGTCTGGGATAAACCATGGAAAGGTCTGGGGACCTGGATGTGCAGAGGGAGCTATGGTTTCGGTGCATTACACATGACAGCTAGAGACTGAGTGTAAGTGAATGTGGCCTCTTTGTTGTCTGTTTCCTGGAGCTATCTCACTGTTGCAAGGGGTGGCGATGCCATTTCCTGTGGGGCGAGGTGGTGACAGGAATGGATGGAGGCGAGCAAGTATGAATATGTACATGAGTATATGCATGTATATGTATATGTATGTATATATGTATATGTTGGTATGTATATGTATGTATTGTGCATATATGTGCATGTATATATATATGTGTGTATGTGTATGTGAGTGGATGGATTCTTCGTCTTTTTCCTGGCACTACCTCGCTAACGCGGAAAACAGCGATCAAGTATAATAATACTAATGAATATATAACATTTTCACCATTGTCTGTCTCTTGTTGCAAACGTTCTCAGTATCATACCACCCATTATTTGGCTTGAAATACTATCAGTTCAGTATGTTCATTGAATTCAAATTTTTACATTGAAAATTACTCCAAAATGTCTGACATTTGTTTCTCTCTTTATATAAACTTTTCCCTCTGAGCATCTGTATGTAGGCGGTGCAACAGCGCCAGCTCTCCCTTAACTAATATGTTCAAATTTCTGTTCATGAAATTTCATTAAGTTCTCTCCTGTCTATCTAGGTCTCTTTGAAGTCTGTCTTGATCTTCCACACTCCCTATTGCTTGGCTTAATCTCGTGTCATCATCCAAACGTCAGCCTATCCTATCTCTTACTTCTATATATATATAGATATATGTCTGACGTCATGACTACAATGATTTATTGCGGTCGAAACTGTTGCTTGCTTGGTTTATGCTTTGCCTTAGCAGCTTTGTAAGAGGTTTGGCCATTGTTTCTCTCGTCTTATTCAGAAAGATTGCTGGAATGCCATTTGGCCCCTGGAGCTAAGTTAAAGTTTCTTTAAGTTGATCAACTGCTTCAAGTTTATTGCTTTCTGATAAGTTTATATCTGTGAGTACATGCTCATTGTTATCATTAAACATTTTATCAACTACTTCATTGCTCCCTCTTATACTAAACACTGACTTATATTGACATATTTTTGGGGGTCATTTACGTAACTGTCACCTTCTTTGAAAGGTCTGATCTCTGAATTCTGCTCTTTTCTCTGTTCATGTTAGCAAAGAAGATTTCTGGGGTTTGTTTCATTCACTATATGACTTACTTCTTGAAATCTCTGTTCCCTTCTCTGTGATTCTATCAATTCCTTGTCTGCACTCTTTATTTTGTCGTGCAATTCTTCCATTTTATCTTTGTTTGTTGCAGATCTTAGCTTTTCGTCCATTCTCCTCTTCTCTTCACGCACAGCTGTCTGTCCTATAGTATCTGTCTCCGCAAGTACATCTACTTGGCACAAGTTTTTTTACTATGTCATCCACATTCTGGTAGACGAGTACTATGTTTGTTGTCGCGCTACTGTTGTTCACGCTATCCAACAACTGCAAATTTTCTATTAGATTATTCACTTCGGTACATTTTTTTTAGAGACAGAAGTTCCCTGACTTATACGAGTAAACGTCTTTTATATCATTCTATCTGCCCGTATCCATTTCAGCGCTATAGTTATCGAACACTTCAGTATCATATTATGATTCCAAATACTTATTCTTGTGACCTCAGTGTCTGTAATTAAAGCTGCACCATTTGTAGAGATCAGATTACTTTCATTATCATTTCTTGTTTGTTTGCTTATAGTTTTTGTTAGGTTGTAGGCGTCGCAGAGGGTAAGCTAATCAGCCTGTGAAATAGCTCTCTTGCGTCAGCCAATACGCTGTCTATTCTTTTTAACTGTTTCATTACAACCATATTCCATTTCATAGTTCCCCACCTCAGAACATTAGAACTGAAATCTCCTGATCTAATCATTGTCCATTCAGGCTCGCCAATGTCCCTTGCATATTTCTTCAGGTTTCGTTAGCGTCCTGATGAATTCCTTGTTGATAGTTTCGGGTGTTCTGTGGTGCTGTATTAAGTGGTCTTATGACTGGTTTGTTTTCTGCTAGCGTTACACAGTTCCTGTGAGTTTCATTATCTGTCGCCCGTAAAATTACCTCCACCTTCCCCCGCCTTGCTCACCTTCTCAGTCGGATGTGCACGTCAACCCTGCATCCATCCCAGGCTCACTAGGCCACAGTCCCCTACAGGCTGATCTGTTTACGAGGGTTTTGGGTGTCACGCTGGAGAGACCTTACCTGGCAGGAACACGCGTGTGTCATCAACACATCCCCGGCTGTCGTCCTCACATTCCTCGTCGACTGAAGACTCTTCGTCCTCCTGCACCTGAACTCAAGAACATCTACACAGTTTTCTTCGCATCAACTTTTTATATAACCGCTATTTATAGACTGTGTATGTTCTCTGTATGGCTTCAGCCACGTGAGCAGCTGATTCAGTAAACCATTTGTGATATTATTATTATTATTATTATTATTATTATTATTATTATTATTATTATTATTATTGCTATTATTATTATTATCAATATTGTTGTTGTTGTTGTTATTATTATTATATTATCTCTTATTATTATCATCATTATCATTACTATTATTATTATTATTATTATTAATATTATTATTATTATTATTATTATTATTATTATTATTATTTAAAGACCTTTAGGGCAGTAGTCTCGGACGCTCTGTGTTCGCACAAAAGTTACCTACGCATTATAGGGAATGTAGGGCGGATAGATCTAGGGCAGGGCAGTGGGTGTTTTGCCTCGGGTCCCATACAAGCCAGGTGTCGACCCTGGGCACCCACATCCCTGGCCTCGGTAGAACCTGGCTTATACATACATTTTTTTCACATTTTGTAAATTGCAAAAGAAATTCTGTTTGATCTTGAATTGGTCTAATGGTGAGGTAAGGCTGTGTGGGCGAGGAATCTCATGCGTCTGTGGTGAGGGATGAGGAGACAGTATGTGTGGTTATGCGGAAGGCAGGATGAATGTGTTTCCCTATGTGCTACACGTCAGCTCCAGAGACAACATTCAGTCTTTTATTGTGATCATTATGGCACGTGCAGACAACACGCCCCAGGCAAGGAAAACGTTAAAGGGAAAGAAAGTGGGAGTCAGTCAGGGCCCAGCTAGTATCTGCAGGCAACATACGAGCTTACTCTATGCTGACCCAAGATTATATGTATCGAAACCCACTCAGGAGTGCACGAGCCTATACACCACGCATTCCTCTGGTTCTCTTCCATTTGCAGCACACCGCTGCCACACCATTACCACAACTACGACGACATTATCACCTCCCTCACACCACCACCACTTTTTCTGCGTGTCAGTGTCAAACCAACCTGGCCGTGGCGCCAGCCGTACATTCCTCAGTGGTTAGGTTCAACATTTTGTGCGCTGTTGGGCAGCATCTCCAGCTGGGGTTGCCACCTGCTCACCCAGCCTGGTTTGACTACTTGTCGCTTGACAGTGTGACCTTAGTGTCTTATTTATATATCAGTATGAGTGTGGGATTGCAGAGGGAGAGAGATTTACACTCGAGGTTCTCCCTCTTATGTGTGTGTGTGTGTGTGTGTAACGTTACCTTCCTGACCCAGAACCCTCTTCTGTAGAGCTCCCACATCGCCTCGAAAGCCAACCATCTTCCACCGGCTGAGGCCATAGGTCAAAAAGTGTGTGTTGCGTATTCGTCTTTCCCGGGTTGGTGCAGGGCAACTGAGGGGCAGGTGTTCAGTGTTGTCTGTGTGGAATTTGCATCTTTTTGTGATAAACTGAAGTGATGCTGGAGAGAAGGATGGAGTCCAGAGTACAGATGAGATAGTGTAATTCGTATATGTCTGGGAAGTGCAGTTTCAAATGCACGTGTGTCATATGGAATGAAATTTAAGATTTGGCTTGCGGGTGTATGGAGGGAGGGGGAAGGGGTGTTGTCTAATGTTTTCCGAGTCACTGCAGTGTCAATCTATACTAATCTGTACTGATTAGTGGAAAACCCGTCGATGATTCTCCTGTTAATGTCACTGGTTGTATTTATCAAATTCCGTGTAGAGACTTGCAAAAATTTTTGCATAGGTGAAACAGGCAAGGGATCGGATACTAGAATAAAACACCGTATGTACCGTATACGTACTGGCCAGCAATCTCAGGCTTTGTTTGTACATCCTAGTTAAAAGAATCACTCAGTTGACTGAAAAAAATCCAAGGTCGATGTTTACTGTAGCGATAGGGATGAAAGAAATTCAATAGAATCAAGCATTACTTAACATCTTGATGATAATTTATTGAATATCAGTCAAGTCACGTACAAATTAGATCCATTCATTGTAGAGAAAACTGTAAACATTTTTATCAACTGTTCTTGAGAGTAAGTTGCATTACGTAAGTCAGCCTTGTGTCCGGGTTTACCTGAGTGAGGTCATCCGGGAGTTGTCAGGTCAAGGTTAGCTAAAGTTGAGGGTGGGTCACATAGACCCTTGTGCCAAACACGCCTCTCACTAATTACAGGGTCACTTGATCCCATTCCATGATTCCTCCGGTTCTGTATACATAACCTGTAATGTATCTATTTTCTCTCTCTGTAACTTTAGTCCTCTGAAGATGTGATAATACGCGAAAGCACTCAGGATTCTCGTGTTTTCCTTTCCTGGTGGTGTTTCTGCACACACACACACACAT